>PVJA010026939.1:0-29112 GCA_004027025.1 Myocastor coypus | reverse complement strand
ACAATATGCAATATGTCAACTTTCAAAGAAAAAAAGGGGGAAAAGAAAAAAAAAAGTAATGTGGATTTAGAAAGGTTAATGTTTAGTTGTTTGATCAATCTTATATACCTATATGTATTAATCTAAACTGATCCGATGATGAAAATATGTAATATAACCATTGTTAAATTTAAACAATAAAAGAATTGAAAAAAAGAAAAGAAAATATGATCTTCAAACAAAGAATAATTAAAAGAGATAAAGAAGGTCACTAAATACTTGTAGGGGAAAACTTCAAGAGAAAGAGATAATAATCAAAAATATGCATGCACCAAATAGGGGAGTGGACAACTCTCTAAGACAATTTTCTTTTTGTCTTTTTGAGACAGGGTCTTGTTATGCAGTTGAGGCTGGCCTTGAGCTCACTTTTGTAGCCCAGGCTGGTCTCGAACTCCCACCAATCCTCCTGCCTTTGCTTCCCGAGTGCTGGGATTACAGGCGTGTGCCACCACGCCCAGCTGGAAGACAATTATTAAGAGATATAAAACAAAATGTATGATACCAAAATTGTAACAGAAGCTCTTAATACTCCATTTTGACAAGATGATAGATCAACTAGACAAAAATGTCAGCAAAGAAATAACAAAATAGATTGACACTTGTGAGCCAACAGACTTGGTAGATGTCTTTAGAGAGTCCTCAGAACAGGATCAGAACACACAATCTTCTCAACTGCACACAGGATGTTCTCAGAAATAGATACTACATCAGACCACAGAACATGCTTAGGTAAGGGCAAAGGAATTAAAATTATTTCATATTATCTGGCCATAGCACAATAGAATTGGCAACTATTGACAAAAGAAACTACAAAAAAATCCACAAATGCATGGAAATTAAGTAACACACACTTCTAAACAACCAACAGGTCAGAGAAGCTACTAAAATGAAATTAAACACTACTTAAAGCTAGATGAAGGGCACACAAGATAGCTAAGTGGATTAAGCAGCTGCTTAGGCAAGCACAGGAATGGAGTTCTACCCCAGTCCTTTGTGCCTCGCTGGTCCTGCCTCCAGGCATGCCTAGTGAGAGAATGAGTCGAGGTGCAGTGATGCGTGCCTATAATCCCAGAATTGGGGAGGTTGAAAGCAGGAGGATCACCATGAATATGAGCTGCATAGTGAGACCCTGTGCCAAATATATAAATTATAAATAAATGAATAAGACTGTGAAACTCAGTGAAAAGTCAGACATATGCATTTGTAGTCTTGAATTCACACATCAGAAAAGCAGAGCAAGCACAAATAAACAGCCTATTGTTGCACATCAAACATCTAGAAAAAGTAGAGCAAGATAAGCCAAAAGCCAAAATAAGGCAGGAAATTATAAAGATCAGAGCAGAAATTAATGCAATGGAGACTAAAAAAGCAAAACAAACAAATAATGTTTTCATGAGTTAGTTATTTGAAAGAATAAATAAAATTGAAAAGTCCTTCGTCAGTTTCATCAGAAAGAGAAAAGGAAAGACCCAAATTCATGCAGTTAGGAATGCAAAAGGCAAAATTGTTGGAGATCCTATAGAAATTGAAAAGAACATCATATCTACTTAAAACATCTTTACTCTCACTTGATGTAAAACACAGAAGAAATAGAGAGATTCTCAGATTTGTATGAGTTGTGAAAGCTAAATCCAGAACATAGGAACATTCTTCCCAGGTTCTGATGGATTCAATGATGAACTCTACAAGAAATTTAGGGAATATGTAAAGCAAATATACTTCAAAATCTTTAATTCAATTAAATAGAAGGAATTATTCCCTACCTCATTCCTAGAGGCAAATATTACCATAATACCCAAACCAGAGAAACACCCAATCAAAAGAGAATGGTCAGCCCAAACTACCTAGCGAGTATAGATGCAAAAATATTCAATAAGATACTAGCAAAGAAAATTCTATACATAAAAAATAAAATTACACACCATGACTAAGTGGGATTCATCCCAAGAATGTAGAAATAGTTTAACATATGTAAAACAATAAATATAACACACCATATCAGCAGAATCAGGGGCAAAAAATACACAATTATCTCAATAGATGCAGGAAAGATTTTGACGAAGTTCAACACTCATTTATGATAAGAATCTTGCAGAAAATCTGAAAAGATGGTCATTATGGCAACTGAGTGAAAACCATCTAGGACAAATCAATAGCCAATAATATGCTAAATGGAGAAACCTGAGTGTTCACTTTAAAAGCAGGAACAAGACAAGCATGCCCCCTATTGTAATTCCCATTTAACACAGTTCTGGGAACTTCAGCCAGAGCAAATAGACAAGTGGGAGAAACAACAGAACTAAGGATTGGAAAGACAGAAGTTAAATTATCATCATTTGAAATTATCACTATATTCTACATAGAAGACCTCAAAACACCATTAAAATCTCATAGATTTAAGAGAAAATGAAGTGGCATAGCTGTGTACAAAGCCAGCCCTCAAAAAAAAAAAATTCCCGTACACAAACACAAATCTCACAGAGAGAAATAAAGGAAACCACAAAAGACATCCCTTGCTCATGGATAGGAAGGATCAATAGAGTGAAAATGTCTGTGCTTCCAAAATCGTTGTACAAATTTAATGCAAGCCTGATCAAAATCCCATTATGTATCCTTCATAGAGCTAGGAAAACATTGATAAACTTAATGTGGACTTTAATGTGGACTCAGGAGAGACCAGAACAGCAAAAATGACCCTTAGCAATAAAAGCAAGGTAGGAGGCTTCATAATTCTTGACTTGAAATTATTCTACAAAGCTACTGTGATAAAATCAACATGCTATTGGCAATATATATATATATATATATATATATATATATATATATATATATCCTGAATATCAGTGGAACAGATGAGAAGAGACAGACACAATCCCTGAAAAAGAGGTCAAACATTCACTTCGAGAAAGATAGCCTCTTTAGTGAATGGTTCTGGAAAAACCAGCTGTCTACATTCCAAAGACTAAAACTAAACCTATTTCTATCACTATTAACTAAAGTCAAAGTAGATCAAAGATATAAATACTAAAACCAAAACACTAAATCTACTGAAAGAGAAAATAGGTAGAAATCCTGAAGACACAGGTATAGGCAGAAACTTAATGGACACAAACAAAACTGAATGGAACATGTTTCAAAGAATCAACAACTGGAAATCATCTTATTTAAAAACTTTTGCACACCAAAAGAATTCATCAACAGAGTGAAAAGACAATCTACAGAGTGAAAAAAATTTTATCTAACTCTTCCTCAGAAAAAAAGAACCTCCTTCTCTGTTGAAAGATTATTTTTTAAAAAGACTCCCAAATTTAAATGCCCCAACCAAAATATGCATCTGAGATGAACACACATTTCTCAAATGAAGAAAACCAGACATGAAATAAATAAAGGAAAAAATCTTCAGCAAATTTCATGTTGCTCTTTGGACAGATGCAAGGTAAAAACATTCTGTGATTCCATCTCACCCCTGAAATAATGGCTATATTGAGAAATCTTCCAACAACAAATACTAGAGAGGCTGTGGGGAAGCAAGATTACTCCTCCACTATTGGGACAAAGCAGACTTGTGCCACCACTATGGAAATCAGTGGAAACTTCTCAGCAAGCTATTACTAGGGTTCCAATTTGAATCAACCTCTGGGTATCTCACCAGAAGATTTAAAAACATCATACCATAGCGCTATATGTGTACCTATGTTTATAACAGCACCATTATAGTCTAGCCAGCCCTGCACATTGTCTTTCATTTTGCTGTTTGATTTGTATTTTATGTTTCTCAGATAAGAGAAATCATTTGAATTTTAAGCCTGTGTATCAGTTTTATTTTACTTAACATTATGATCCCATCAACAATGTAAAAGTTTCCCTTTGCCCCAAAGACTTTCCAGTGTTTATTATAATTTGACTTTTTTTTTAAGGGTGTCTATAGGGTGCTCAGGATCTCAATATGTAGATCAAACTAGCAGTTATCTTGCTGTTGACAGCCGCCCAAGAACTAGGGTTACAGGTTCACACCACCACATCCAGTCTCAATTGCCCTCTCAGCACTTCCTGGAGGCAGGGCCAGCATGACAGACCGGGTGATTGAACCCCCAGCCCCTGCACCTGATTGCAGGTGCTTTAATCTGCTGAGATATTTGGTCCATCCTAATTTGACTTTTTCTAGAGTAGGATGGAATCTCTGTGGGTTAAAGGTGCATTTCTCCAGTAGTTAAAAATGTTGAACTCCATTGCCAGTATTTAATGGCCATGTGTACTTCTGAGAAGTACCTGTTTTAGTTACCCATTTTTAATTAGGTCTTTTATTCAGAGATCACACATTTTTTTCTTTTTACTTCTTTGTATATGGTAGATATTAAACCATTATCTAAAGTATAGGTGATATTTTTCACCTGTTGGTTGTCTCTACTCTTGCTGGTTATTTCTCTTTGTTGTGCAGATGCTTTGTAATTTGATTTGATACATACTCATTTGTTGATTCGTGATGTTATCTCTTCTGCAATGGACCTTCTTTTCAGGAAGCTCTTACAAGGATATTGCCACAAGTAAACTTTGAAGTAGTATATAGTAAACTCAGTGTCAGCTTGAGCCACACAGCAAGAACTTCTCTCATTAAATAAATAAATATCCTTCTAAAACATTCTTACAAGGAAGGCATACCAAAAAAAAAAAAAAAAAAAAAAAACCAAGCATGACACCAAAATTAGTGATAGCATTTTATCTATCTATTTATCTATCATCTATCTATCTATCTTTTGGAGAGAGTGTCTCACTATGAAGTTCATGATGAACTTAAGCTCACTTTTTAGCCCAGGCTTGTCTCTAACTCACAATGAATTTCCTACTTTAATATCCTGAGAGCTGGGATTGCAGTATGTGTCACCATGCCTGGCTAGCATTTAATCTTCTGATAGTTTTAAAGATATTTGTGAAATATTAGTACAAATATTTTGGTATTTTAGAAAAATTCAGATAAAAATATTAATTAAAAATAAGTCTAACCTCATATCCCAAGTTTCAGCAATCCAAAATTTTGAAAACCTATATGAATATTTATTTCTGGGCATGCTTGAAATAAGGCCTCTATGCTATCATAGGATAGAATAAATTTCTGGGAAACCATCTTGCCAAATGCCTATATTGACACTGATTTGAAATTAACAATGCATTCATTGTAACAATAACTAACATATTGTTCAAAAAAATTTTAAAACAAAGTCTAGTTCAATGTATTCCTTCAAGAGATTAACTTACTTTCTATTTCAGCAGGTTGCGTGCTTCAGTTTTAATATCCATACTTTTTTTAAAACATGTTTTTGATTTATTTATTTGGTATAAGGTCTCACTACACAGCCCAGACTCATAGGAAGCCTCTTGTTTCAGCCTGCCCTGTTCTGGAATTACAGGCAAGCATAATCACACCTAGTTCTCGGGATAGCAAGGACTGTTGTACCAAGAATCAAACCTGCATCCTTGTGCTCTCCAGGCAGGTGTTTAGACCACTAAGCTAGCTCCCTAAACCCTGTTTTACTATTTATGTATTTGGAGCATTTTGATTTAGCTTTGCAGTCTATATGTTTCAAATGGAATGACACAGAGAGCAACGTGCTCTCTGTGGAAGGATGGCACACACATTTAAAATGTTTTCTGAAAAAAATTACTACTGAGTGTCTTAGTTTTCAGTAAATACATTATGTAATTTGCACATACATACTCCTTTATACTCCTGTGGTCAGGGATCAACCTGTGGAGTAGGCAAGGACAGTAAAATATCTATGTTCAGAGAAGGAATCAGCAGATTCACTACATTCCTCCTAGTGGTCAAAACTCATGCGATTCAAGTTTTCAAGTTATACAGTGTACACAGATGGATAGCACACGTACATGTGTGTGTGTCTGTGTGTGGACACATATGTGTGTTTTTCCACATTTTTCCTATCAATATCTACTTATCAATCAAAACAATTGTAAAAAGACAACTTATTTTTAAAAATCATTTATTTATTTTTTGTTTGTTTATTTGTTTGGTAGAGGGTCTTGCTATGCATCTTGGATCTGTTGGCTGGCCAGGTGCAGCTGAGGTTCAGGGCCCACATAGCATGCAGCACCAGGGATTGAACCAGGGTCCTTGTGCTTTTCAGGCAGGCACTTAGACCACTGAGCTATCTCCCCAAGCCAAAAAGACACAGAATTTCAAAGCAGTCTCATAACTAGACTCTCACCTGCTTCATAGCTATGCTACTATTTTATCTCTTTCTTCATATCATACTGTACCGCCAAATGCTAAGGTAATGTTGACATCATTGGCAAACCAGAACAATAATAACAAAAACGACAACTAGTATCACTTCTCAGGTGTTGCATCACAGTAAAGACACCTGAATGTGAAGGAGAAGCTCTAACATGCTGGACATGGATAGAATGGCGTGTGGTGTCACTGGGGAGGAAAAATAGCTCTTCCCCAAGGGCTAACAGTGATAGCCCATTCTTCCCACTTCATTGACTCGAAAGACTGTAATGAAATTATAATGATCCATCAAGTCAGGGAGTACTGCTGCTTAGGGAGTACTTTCCGCGTGAGCTGTCGGCATGGCATACTGTCAGGAGCCCCTGAGGAGTGGCTTTCCCATGTGCGCAGCACTGAGGCAGCGGCAGCTCCCAGAAGGATCCGCTTCGCTCTGGCTGATCTCAGCTGCTGAGACTCAAAGTGCGATGAAGTAAAAGCCGTTTTCAGAAAAATCACCGCACTATCTTTCACAAGAAACAGGTAAAGAAAAGAAGCAAGGGATTGGGATAGAGAAACAAGGTTGGAAGAAAAGAGAGGGAAGTGCCGAAATTCTATTTGAAAACTGTAAGAAGGCATAAAGCATTCATCTGCCCTGGCTCGTATCAGGTGGCTCACTGTACGCAAAGATTTTGAGCCTCTGCGGTGAGCAGGATACGAGAGGAAACACAACAGATGCAGGAGGCGCTGGCGCATGGACAAATACCCTCCTTGGTGTCCGCTCGCTTGAGCGCATTTTCGTCAGGTAAAGTTTAGGTTTCTTGAACTACACTGGTGGAAATCTAAAAGTAGATCCGGCTTCACGCCTTGTTCTAATACTTACTGTGCAATTAGGGGCTGAAAATTACATTTAACTTTACCTACAAGTGAAGAAGAGAAGAAGAGGAAAAGAAAAAGTATAAGAAAGAAGGAAAAAGAGAAAGTGCAAGATAAGAAGTAACTGTGCTGGTCTTTGGAGTGGAGGTCCCCAAACACTGAAAGTTTGCTTTCTACTTTATCTGTGGATGTCACAGGCAGACTGTTTGAAAGTCTACTATGCTCTCTGCCTCCACGAACCTTCCTTACTTTTACCTTTTCTTCTTGGTGGTAGCATTTGACGGAAAAAGCCTTATCAATAACTTTCATATTCCCTGACCTAATGGCCATCAAGCTCTTTGTCTATCTCTCTGTGGCTCTCTGTCATCTCTCTCTCCCCTCCCCTCCTCTCCTCTCTTCTCCTCTCCTCTTCTCCTCCCTTCTCCTCTCCTCTCCTCTCCTCCCCTCTCCTCTTCTCTTCTCTTTTTCTCCTTTCTTTAAATGTGGCCACCAGTACATTGTAACATGGTCAAACTTCCTGTGCTTTGAAATGATCCAATCCCTTTATTTCCTAGACAGAAAACGGCCTGTTTTTCTGTTTGACTCACTAAAGACTCCTCCTCAGTTTCCTTCTCAGGACTTTTCTCCTCTTCCTGACCTCTAAATGTTGGGAACTTCCACAGATCATCTTCAGATCTATTCTCGCTCGTGACGTTCATTCCTGGTTGATCAGAGTGAATCATGTCTCCTGAAGTACCATATGCACAAGAGAAGGTCAACGTTTCTCTCCAATTTACTACTCTCTACTATTCTCACATCTGTGTGTGCTGACCTTTTACCCCAGCATTTAACAAAAAAACCAAAAATCATGATTTATCCTTAGTTCTTCCATTTACTTACATCCCTTATGCAGTGTAATTATAAAGATTCCTATTTATGCTTTTAACATATCTAATAAAAAAAGCCTCCTCACCCCTCGTGCTGGTGCTACCCTGGCCCATTATGCTACCATCTCGCACCTACCATGTGATGGTATCTACTACCGTTTCTAGCTGTCTTTTCTGCTGCACCCATAGTCAAGTTTCAGAAAATTCATTCAATGACATAGTCAGGTATTTTCCGCTTCAAAATATTTACAATCCAAATAGAGCTTAAAATCTGTGAAACTCTCACAAGACCTTTCGTTATTTCACGTAGCGTTGTGTCTCCCTGCGTCTCCCTATTTACTTCCTCCTGCCAGGTATGAGTCCATGGGAGGCCATCCTTTGAAAGACAGTCGAGGCTCTCTTGTTGGAACTAAACTGCGTCAAGCACGACCCCTCCCTGAGCCTCCTACTTGTTTATTTTTTCTCTTTAGAACATCGCTTTGCCTCACACATTTCCACAGAAATGTCACAACCTCCGCGAATCCTGCATTGGCCACCATATTTACTCCAGCCTCCTGCTGCCCTCTACCCTCTCTTTCCCATGGTTATTTTTTGGATCACTGCTCGACCTCATTTTCTTTCATTGTAACTGTCAATATCTAAAGTTATATCATCTACTGACCTGATAAAACTAGTGTATGTTTTTTTTTCTTTTAATCATTATCTCAATCTCCCATAATAATGAAAGCTCCAAATAGGCAGTGACTTTTCTTGATTTCTTTTCTTTTGATTTACTACACGCCTCAAATGGCTCAGGTAAGATTACTGAAGAACAGGTTCGTAGGCAATGGGTTACTACTATATGTGGACTTGAACTCTATATTCATTCCCACAGAGGAACAGCTGCACAGACTGAGCACACAGGGCACAGGCAGAGCGCTGTCCATCGTGCACTTCTTTCCCTGGCCATGCTGAGTAATTGGAACAGCTCCAGGCTGTCAGTCAAGAATTTTCTCTGCTGCAGCTAACAAGGCACAGAACTTTATCCAGTAACAAGACCTTTCAGCATCAGGACTCTGCGGGCCCTTCCTAAGCAACGCAGACACAGTTCAGCAAAAGCAGCCTGCAGACACAGCATTTACAACTCTCTTTACAGCCTAAGTGTATTGCAGGAAATGCAGAGCAAACATAGATTTTAAAAAAATGAATTCTCAGATTTGTCTGCTGAGATGTTGAGAACCTAGTAAGATTCCAGCAAATCAGGAAGGTAAAAGTATCCTCTAGTTCTTCCCTTCCATCCTTATGTAAAGGAAATTCTTGTTTCCAGCTAAAGCCTTTTGCAGCCATACCTGTATCCCTAACTACCACCTCACTGGAGATGACAGCCACATTAGGAACAATTGCTTTGGACCTGCTCAAAAACCTGTGCACGCAATAATCAGTCGTACCTGTCTCCAAGACTTTATACTCCTGTATTCCCACTATTAATACAAAAGGCCTGCTTTATCATAACATAAAGACTCAATGAAAAAATCTGAAAGGAAAAGGTATGTTTGTGTGTGCAGACACATGCATGTATTCACAGGAAGCTTTATGAGGAAAAAGATTTTTTAAATTTTCCTTAAGGGTCAAGGAAATAGCTCAGTAGAATAAGTGCTTGCCTGGTAAGTGCAAGGTCCTGAGTTCAATCCCCAGCACAATAAATAAATAAATAAATAAATAAATAAATAAATAAATCTCATTAAGTGGCTCAAAAGATAGCTCGGTGGTGTAAGCACCTGGCTGGCAAGAGCAAAGACTCTGGTTCCATCCCTGGTATTACATGCCATGCTGGCCCCTGAACCAGGCATGGTGGTGCATGCCTATAATCCCAGCACTGGGAAATCTGAGATAAGAGAATTACTTTAGTAAGACCCTGTACCCAAGAGGCAAATAAGACATTTTTTTAAAATTTTTAAAAATCTCCTTAATTAATGTTACAGTTTATACACTATGTCAATTTGAGAACTTCAGAAGTTTAACTCATCGGAAGGCCAGGGTCTTCACTTTGTAAATATCCTGTGTTTGTAGAAGATGCCTGGAGATGGGTGGGTAGCTGGCATAGAAGGAAAAAGAGAAAAAAGTATTGCTCTTACTTCCGTTTCATTCTTGCTGCTCTTTCTGCCTTCTACCACCTTGAGCTGCTGCTTCTCTAGTGTGCCTCTCTACCTTAACGCCAGCTGACTGTGGACTGAAACCTTCACAAGCTGTGAGCTACACAGACCTTTCCTTCCCTAATTCTGGGTGTCAGGTACTTTGTCTCAGCAATGTAGAAAAGTAGCTAAAGCAATTAGTTTTCAAATAGCATCTGTGTTTCATGACTCTTAGCTGTACACACTGTTTGTGATAACTGCATTCTCACTCCGCTGTCTCTGGATTCCTCAATCCTTTCTGCCTCCAAGACACAAATGATGCCTTTTTCTAACAATGCATGCTTTTGGCAAGTTTGGCATGAATGACTGTGTGGATTTACTTTTTGGCATTCACCCTTAACATCCCATTCGGCACAGCAGTTGCACGTCTGTGCACGGCCGGACTTCAGAAGGCATCTTGCCTTAACTCAGCAAGTGCCTTGAGCCAAGACTAGTGCTGCCCCAAGACTCAGGACAGCAAACAGGAAGATCACTGCACTCCAGCGCTCTTTCCAACACAGAACAAAGCCCGCGAATAAGGAAGAGCTAGGAAGGGCACAGAAGACCTGGAGGAAAATTACTTTAGGGGAAATACAACAAAGGTAGACTATAAATGTAGTCAGCCCTGATAATTATCCCAGAGTCTTTTAGGAATGTGTATGTTGGAATGGGTTAATAGAACCATAATGAACACAGAAACTGAAGAGCAAAAATTCGGTGAAGGACTGAAAATGAGACAAAAATTTAAACATTCTTTAAATTTTTAAGGAAATAGCTGTTCCTTTCCCTAGACGAGCAGAAATTAGTAGTATAATTATCAAGCTATTCGTATACATAAGTAAACGTTTCTTCTTCTATTCTTCCCTTTATTTCTGTCCTTTTCTTCATCCCAGTTGTTCTTTCTCTTTGAATAGATTCTTTCTCTTTTCACAGCATCTCTTATATCTTTTAGATTTTAATTATTCTTTTAGGTTCTTACACTAGTGAGACAATATGATGTTTACACCTGCAGGTTTGATTTGTTCCACTCATGAGGATGGTCTGTAGTTGCATCTATTAAAAAGGACAAAATGAATGAGTGAATGCTAGTTCACCAAATTACAAAAAATTTTTTTTGTGACCTCTAACAGGTTGAAGACAGTGCTAAGTGTAATGTTCCTTCTTCTGGTGAGAAAGAAAAAAAAAAAAAAAACAGCTGAAAGGAAAAAAATCCTTTACTGCCACACTGGAAGGCTGCGAAAACAAAAGCCTGATACCTTGGAGGTAGAGATAGAAGTTGGAGCTTTTATGGGATTGAGCTCTGGGAGGAGTTTACAGTGACACACACAGTCTAGGCAGATTCCTTACTGTTGGTTCTGGGATTCCAGTCCAAGCTGACTTGCAACCATGGTAACTCAGGAGACCGTTGCATGGGTGCAGACCTATCATTAAGCTCCTGTGACATAACACAATACCAATCACTCTGACATCATTATTGGTATTCAGTAATAAGGAAAGTGAAAAGTTCTTAAAAAGGATTCCCTAGCCAGGCTTTTACTATGAATTGTGTTGGTAAGATTTCTATTTAACCTCACATTGCCCATGTTAGGACAGATCAAATCTTGGGTAAAATCTAACTAAAACATTATTTTACTGTATTCAAGTTGGAGTATATCTAATGTGAAATGAAGAGCAAGCACAGTGGTAAAAACAAAATAAAAATCAACAACTATGTGGGGAAAGGAAAAAATGCAATAGTCCATCCCCAAATAATCTTTAATATTAGAAAGGGTGGCATACACACAAGGGAATCTATTCATCCAGATCTGCCTATAAAAACCAGAAGCTTTAATGTCCAGCTGTTATGTAAGACAGCAAACAAAAGCTCTACCCACTTTTCCCAAAAATAAGGCAAATAGACTGTGGTTATCTCCTGGCAGTACTATAACTCAAGTCTGTCCTTTGAAAAAGCAAGTGAGATTTAAATTTGTGCTCTTATATATTAAAGCATCTACAAACCACGAAATTAATTTTGAGGAAGTGTTTCTGGATCAACAAAATGCATAGCCCCCTAATCTGCCCAAGCAGAGATAAGCGTAGATCTGTCTAAGTACATGCTGTGCAAGAGAAGGCCCAGGCAGCTCTACAACGGGCCCGACTTCTCAAGACGGACGTCCATTCACACCACACACCACCAGAAGAGAGGCAGCAGAGGCTGCCTTCCAATAGCCACAGCAGCATCTAAGCTTGGAGAAAATGCATTAATTTATTCAACAAATATATAAATGAATATCTACTACATACCAAGTGCTGCTTCACGCATGGAGATAAATTGGGGAAAAAGAGAAAGCCCTTCGTTTATGCTGAACTCTGAAAGACCCTTAAAAATAAGTATACAAGGGCAAACTTACAGCTGGTAAATCACATATAATTTACATGCTTGCTCCATACAATCCTGTGTACTTTAGTAATTTTGCACTAATGTTCTCTTGCAAGAACCTTAGCTCTGTACCTCAGTTCAAATTGCAGGACTTCCTCCCTCTTTGGGGTCCCAAATCCTTCCTGCCTTCATGATACTGACAGTAACATCCTCTTAGAATTTATATCTCAGACAAGATTTGAACTACTGAGTGAAATATTTGCAAATACTAATTCTTTACTGTCTTTTATCATTTCTTATAATGAAAAACTTGTTGTGAAACAAAGTGCATTATTCAATTAAAGATCAGTTTTCATGATGTATCCCAAGCACTGGGTTTTGATTTGACTATTCTCTGTGCTTCAACCAGTAAATAACTCTTTCATTTGGAACAGAAATGAGAACAACTTGAAGTGTGGTGATGCTTGAGCATCTGAGGTCGAAGGATCACTGTGAGTTGGAGGTCAGCATTGGCTACAAAGTGAGTTTAAGACCAGCCTGGACTGCACAATGAGACCTTGTCTCAGAAAATAATAACAACAACAGCAAAACAAAAACATGAACAGAACAAATCAAACAATGAAGAAATGTATACAAGAATTAAAATACAAGTTACAATCTTCAATCTGAGGTTAAATCTCAATTTTCTACTCACTAATTAAAAGAAATGGGGAAATGTGCTTATATTGGCTTATTGATTCCACAAATTTAAATTTAAGGTAGCACAAAATACAATTCATGGTGTGCTTATGAATTATTTTACATGGCACAATCATTTGATTTATGTAAAGCACTTAGCAGTAGTCAGAATAATTACAAGTAATGATTAATAGTAACTAAGTACCCTTATAATTGAACAATTTTGAAGTTAAAACTTATCCACAACAAATATTGATGCTCCCTGATTACCCCTTGAAAAGACGAGATCTTTAAAAATGGCATAGATGATGCCATCATTCAAAATCCTAAATCTCTGAAAACTCTAACGAAATTCAGTCCTTCACTTACCGACAGCCTGTGAAAGACTGGAATGCATTCGTAAACTGATTAATGGGTTTACAAGGATTATTCCACAACCAGCGCAAGAAGAAAGCATTCAATAAATTTTGACCAACAAGTTAACTGCAGGGGGGTGGGGAAAGAACATTGTTGAGAATGTGATTTCAAACGATTTAGGGATAAAGCTCCTTTGAAATGTACATCCCTTCTGTCCTGTGATGCTTCCCAAAGGTTGATTAACTCACTAAGCTGGATTTTATGAGAAATCCCCTGTGATAGCTGTGGGTGAAGTCACGCAGAAAATGACAGAGTGTGGCACTCAGTGCAGTTAATCTTACCTCAGGGCTGTTTGATGCCTGTAGCATCTGATAGGATCAGATTTGTTACTAGGTGCCATGGAGTCCTTGGAGGCAAGTACACAGGCCTGTGCTACAAATATGCCAACAATGATAGAATAAGAGTCGTGAGGACACGGCTGCTGATGGGGACAGCTGTTTTCAATGGAGGTTGTTTGCATTATGGCACATCTATACTCTTAACTTTACCCCCTACCCACTTTGAAGTAAAACTCACATTATATTACAAGTAGAGAAGTTAAGTGTTAGTTTATTATAACAGTAACAATATCAACACTTCAACTTGGCTCCTGAGGCCAAAATTCTTAGATGGAATCTTCAGCAAAATGATCAAGCCAGAGAAGTCTCCAAGTGTTCTTTTCTGTGTTAGTTTTCTTTGATTATAAAAAAGAAAAGCTATGTTAAGCACAAGGAAAACATATTTGCCATCCTCGTAAATATTATATAGAATATTGTACTCATAATAACATTTACTTGAAAAATTGCTCTATGATCTTGGGATTTCATTGGCATGGTATTTATGCACTCTGAATGTGTGGTTTCAACATCACGTCCCTCAATGTTTACTCCTGCTTAATAAAACAATGTGACAGTTCATTAAGAGTGTTCCATAAATTAGTCTGACTGCCAGGAAAAATCATGTTGGGAGGAAGAGAATTATTAGCTTACAAATTGTGATAGCGGCCAGCCAGATAGCTCAGCGTAAGAGCTCAGCATTTCCTTCTTATACATTAAGGTGTGTCCTTAAGCAAAGACAGAGGCAGAGGATCAAGATTCAAACTCCTGCATGCGTGCTGGCCCCATCCCCAGGTGGGATGAGCCAGCAATTGAGACTGGGTGTGGGGGCACGTGTCCTTAATCCCAGCACTTGCGAGGCTGAAAACAAGAGGATCACTGCAAGTCTGGTCTGTGTAGTGAGACCCTGTAGAACCTATACTAAATACGTGGAAATATAAAACATAAAATAAATTGAAAACGATTCATTCGTTTTGAAATTTGACAATAGCATTTTATTTGCATTACATGCCCTGATTATAATTTTCAATTATTGAGTCAGCTATAATTTTCAATTGCTGAGGTTATCTAGACACCTCTTACTCATTCTTGAGTGTTGTGGAAAGATTCCATAGAGAACCAACAAGGAACCAAACTTCTTGTTTGGCTCCTTTCAGGCAAAATCTTTGGATGTCAGAGTGATGAGGGAAAGGTAAGTGATACTCTACTTCAACCACATCTTTTAATAAGTGACAGACCTGCAGCCCTGAAAAAAGGTTGCGATCCACCAAAGGCACAGTGTTAGTTAGGATAGGCAAGGCATGCTGCAGAAATAATCACCATTCTTTTTCTTAACACAAATGTGAAGCTTATTTCTCTCTTATACTAAGCAACTCAAAACTTGAGTCATTCAGATATGTAGGTCAACGCTGCATTCCCTTCCTAAGCAGGGAAGGGACAGTAGGGCTTGGATAAATTGCAAATAAACTTCTTAGGAAAATATGCATTGGCTCTGCTTGATTTTGTTTGGAAAAATGATGCAAATGTTCTACCTGAAAGGGATCAGGTAAGTGTTACCTTACTCTTTACTCAGGAATAAAATAACTAAAATTATGGTTTTCCATTAAAGCCATACATTACAAGAGCTCAAATTCTAATTGTGTAATATTTGAACAAGATCGAAGGGGAGACTTGATCTTGGGCAAAGGTAAAATCCTTGAAATGTACCCATTAGACTCAGAAGGGCAGTAGCACAGAAACAGGCAACAGGCCACATCCAAAGTCAGAGAGGAAGCTGGTGTTCTGCTTTAGCAATCTCCCAACTGGAGAAAACACATCTGAATAGCCCCGTATAGCCTAGTAGCTCAGGAAGGAATTCTAATTGACAAGTGGAAACTACTGGGTAGAAAATTGCACAGGTGACTGGATGTTCAGGACAAAGGAATGCTGATGGAGGCTCAGAGAGTCCTGAAAGTACAGAACACATGACAAGTTGGTGAATGCGATTACTAGGAGACAGCCTAAGTCGTGACCCCAACTAAAACGTATTCATAGATAAACAAGAAAAGAAAGAAGACATAAAATTGAGAGCTGGAATCAGTGTAAGGAATAGGTACAAGCTGACTGAGGAATGCCGTAAGAATAGGAAGGAAGGACACACATCCAGTTTTACATGGCTGTTGCTGTACTGTGTGCTGGCAAGGTGGACCAATGCAATAACAATAATAAAAGGACCTCGGAAAGTCCTGAGCAAGACATCCATTCAAGGAGAACGGTCCAATCTTAATGATCAGCCACGGGGAAAGGGGGAAGGAGGAGTGATAGGGGAAATATAGTTTATCCTACAGCTCTACAGAAAGGTCTTCATTTCATATGACTCGTTTCCTATCCTGGAGGATTTTGTGGCCAAAGTTGTTCAAATATTCCCTAGCTGAACTTGTCTAGTTATAAGTCAGGCAATGAACAGAAAAAGGTGATGTTAATGTGTCCCATGGTAAAATCCTACAGACTCACCAAAAAAAACTAAACAACAACCACAAAATGAGCATTCAAGAAAACTAAAGCTAAGAACAGAGATATTTTTTTCTCTGTAAAACATTGATCTTTAAATAGGGGTGGCACCAAAACATAAGTGCAGACAAAATTGCCTAATTGGTAACAATTTCACTTTATTGGCAAAAAAATAAATAAATAAATAAATAAAAGAGAGTAGTAATAGCCTACTTAGTAGCATGATTATTTTCATTTTTATCAGCACTGCAGAAAATCAACCAAGAAAGGAAATAACTGAAGCTCATCCTTCCTATGAAGAAAAAGGTGAGAACAACTGAGTCATTGTATTTCAGAAGTGATGGATTTTAACATTGGCAATAACTTGAACACTTCTCAGGAAGACTGAGTTCTCTTAGGAAGAACATTATTCTTTTGTTTAGGAAACCTCAAAAGTATGTCCTTTTGGAAATATAAAATTAGAGCAAGTGTATTATTGCAGTTGATATTAGATATTTTTTTCCCTGCAGAACAAATTAACAAGCGCTCTGTCAGCTAGAGAGAAAATTTTCAAGATATTGAAGGGTCACACTAGGAGAAAGTGTTTGAAGCACAGGAGACCCATCAAGGCGATTTAGAAAATGACAAACAATGAAATGCAACTCCTGGGTCCATGTGAGCCATGGATTATCTTCTCGTTATTTGCAGCCCGCTCAGTTCTGAGTCGTGATCACCCTTCTTTATCCTCAGTACACAGGAAAATGGGTTGGACACAATGTCCTGTGTTGGTGCTTTGGAGAAGTGTATTGTACGATTGCTGTAATGTATGAGTTGGTGCTGAAAGGAATCATGAGAAGACTTGATGAAGGTAGGTCAGAGGACTCACTGAGATTTGTCCCTCAATGAGCCAAAGACCCCTCAAGCAAATCAGTCAGCGTGATCTCGTGCATGATCCCTTCAACAAAGGAGGACCACGTGCTTAGTCACGAACATGACCAAGATCTCCATTAACTTCCATCCCTTTCCTATCATCGGGTTCATCCAGGGGTCAACCAATAGCATTGCAAGCAAGGCACAAGCAACAAACGGAGAGCCCACAGGTGAAGCAGCTATCCATCATCTGGAGTCCCAGCTTTCTGGGACGCCATTATCCTAGCTTTCTAGGATTCTCAGCAACAGACCACAGCTATTCCTGAGCCCTGTTCATTACCCTCTGTCTCTTGAAATGCTAGTCAGGTTACATTTCCCGACTTTTATTATTTTTTTGAAAAATCAGGGCAAGGATCACAGACTATCAATCCATAACTTGTTGATGGATCTGTCCTCATTACCAAACAGCACAGAGATCCCATATCACTATGCTTCCACTAAATAATAAGGTAATATGAAAAGGATCAAGGTTTCCAATACAATCTGGAACAGATCAGTGCCAGACAAGTCTGACAACCATCTCACAAAGGCATCATCAACTTCTTGTTGACGAGACAGGATCTCAATGGTAACGCACTGTATTTGATACAACAACAATCTCGCCCACATTCTTTATCTTTAGAGTGCATGCATTTCTGAAAAGTCCGCAGTTGTTCTGACTTCTTCCAATAAGCAGTTTGTATGCCCCAGCTCAACACTACTCCATCTGCAGCGGCTGTAGCGGTGACGGTCATTGTCCTCAAGAGCACGGCCATCATGAGTTCACTTACTCCCCCTGTTCTCCTCTGTAACGCCTCCAGCAAATGTTGAAACAGCATCCTGGAAGGGGAGTCTTCCCACGGGTGATGCGGTTGGATTGGAAGTCAGATTCTTGTCCTCGTCCTGAGAATATAGATGTTATCCCTAGAAAACTTAAAGCTAATAGAAGAATTTTAGACCTGCATATTAAGAGCAATTGTAACATGCGAAGGTATGGTTAGAGTTCACCAGACTTTTTCCATCAGTGAACTCCTCTTATTGTATGAGGGATTTGGAATACAAACCCAATAACAAAAATTATCTTTAATACTTACTGGAAATGACAACAAAGCCACCATAGCAAGAAACAAATTGGTACTACTTTTCTCTTGATGTTTTCTTTCAAGTATCCTCTCACCTTCCTGTGTGAGTTTTTTGATTTGTTCCCACGTAGGCAATGGGGATTGCTTGGTTTTATGAAGAGGCCACCTGAATGATGTCCTATTTCAAGTGAGTCTTTCCATTTTATCAATTGGAGGATCCATATCAGAATGTTTATACTTACTTATTTTCTTGGTTTATTCGTTGAGCCGGTACCCTATATGACTTCTCCAGTATCTGCAACGACACAAGCAAAACCTCTTCCCCATCTCTGAATAACTCTTGAAACCCACTGATCAATATCATTTAGAAAGAAAACAGTTTGTTGTAAAGGAACACTAACTTCCCGTGTCCAGCGACAGTCTGCAGCAGAAGATCAATCTGGCAGCTGAACCAAAAAACTCAATGTAAATACAGCTTCCTGTACCAGCAACCTAGGTGTATTCATATGTGTTCCCATACTATCTCCCCCTTTATGTTTAGTGAACACTTTCCTTAAGTTCCTATTAGCTCATTTCATAATTGTCTATGGATATTCAAATATTTAAGTGTCTATAGAATAGTAACACATAGAAGGTACATATTTTTTCACAGAACTTTGGAATCAACACCATATTTAACATTGTAGTAAGACAATCCAGATGACATTTTGTGATATATTTTAAATATTTTTATTTTTTTGGCATAACACTTTTAATCAATCATATCTATTTTAAACATAACAAATATTTTATCTTAATTAGTCACCCTCAAAACAGACATATGTTGCAAGTTTTTTGCAAAAGAAAGAAGTTTGAATTTGACAGTGTCTTGTCCCAATGAGCAATCTTTGTTTTGTATTTTGAAAGATCTGTATACCTGGAATCATACACTTAATATACAATGAGATTAACAGTGAATAGGCATATTCATATGAAGAACTTTGTTTTTAATCTACTTTTGTCCGAAAACTATCCTTAAAGAGAAACCTTATTATAGCATTTTGAAAAACTTTATCTTTTAAGGGGTGACCTATTTATAGAGTGTGTCTCCTAAGAGACTATTGAGATTATTGTATGCTGAGATTTTAGAAGAGGAAGCCTTACATTTTTTTCTTTTAACATATCTGAAGGATAATGAAAGTCAACAATACCAGAGAAATTAGCTCAAAATCAAGATGGGGCCAATTAATATTACCGAATCAAGTCTAAAATAATCATCAATGGTTGATTTCAACAATTTGGGGCACAAAATATCTTTGTTGTATAAGTTGAACCAAATATGAAGTTATAGCTTGAACCCCTTTGGAGGCTACCACTAGGCCTTTTATTTGTTAAATGAGATGGCAAAATGAAGCAACTATTTAAACCTTTAAATGTTATTTCATATTTGTTTGTGAAATATGAAAGCCCTATTTTAAATGCCATTTTTAACTTAGGACAGATTTAAGCAACCACACTTAACTAGGAACCAAAAGAATTTCAAGTAATCTTTTAAAATATCCTGGGGCAATAGTCTTAGACCTTTATAGCTGCTCTACCTGGAGGTCACCCACACTTGCATCTGAAAAGGCCTTGAGATGTTTGTATGTATGTATGTATGTATGTATGTATGTATGTATGTATTTATTTATTTATTTATTTGCCCACTATTTTCTTTTAACAATTTAAACATTTTTAGCAAAAAGGAATGATCAATTGATCAGTATAACGACTTGGTGTGGCTTAAACAATGGTTTGGTTGAATAGAATTATAACTTTGATTTCCTTGTGTAAACAGCATGAAACAAAACCTGCAAACCATTTAGTACTGGGGCTGTCTTTGGTTGATTTTACTCTACTGGTGTGTTGGCCTAGTGGCTGGCAACACCTTAATGGTCTTAGCACCTACAAAGGCCTTTCTTGAGTCCACATTACGTCCTAAAGCTTTAAGGGAACTATGACCCTGTAGCCAAGGCCTCTGCGCATAGCCACCTTGTGTCACCTGTCATTCTGCTGACAATAGGGCCAGGCAATGCAATATGAGTTTAATACGCACAAAGAGAAGCTGACTTCTATTTTTAATAGGTGGTTAAGTTTCAGTTTGCAAAGGTATAGTAGTAGATATCAGAAGTGATATTTCTCCTTCATAATCACTATCAAAAACTACCAAATGTACAAATACACCTTGGGCAATAACAGTACTCCCTTCTACAATCAGAGCTATGGTATCTTTTGGAATAGGGTTGAAAACTCCAGTTTTAATTTTATAAAGTCTTTACACAGAGAGCAAAAGCTGATTTTCCATAGCCATCAGATCTAAATCTGTGTTTCTGCTTTTGGAGGTTACATGAGGAAGATCTATGATCCTGTATTTGATTGAAATTTGGACTGGCCAATGGAAACCGTGGATATTCCATATTATTATCTTTGAGTTCGTGGACAATAGACCCCTTCTCCACTTACTTCGAGATTGTAAGGGTTGGCCGTGCTTATCAAATTTGGAGGGCATTCATTAGTCCAATTTTTCCCTTTTCTACATCTCAGACAAAGTCTTAGAACAGTCTTGTGAGTTTTATCCTAGTTTTTCTTTTTATTTTGTGCTTTTCTCCAACTTTTTCCTCTTATGACTCACTTTTCCACATTTAAAACATTTGATATGATTTAAAAAAAAAAAAAAGGCTGTAAGGCAGCTACCAATAAATTAGCTTTTTATGGCTCTGAGCCACTATCAGCACCGGCCTTAATATATTCTTCCAATGATACCCTCTGTGCCTTTAAGGGACCCAGAGCCTTTTGACATTCAGTATTTGCATTCTCTAAAGACAAAGTTTGTAATAATAAATGTCTCAAATCTGGTGCTCTCACTGTTTTGTGTATAGCTTCCCTTAATCGGGAGAGAAAATCTGCATATGGCTCCTTATTATATCGGAGAACCTTGGCCAGTGACTTTTGAGCATTCCCTGGCCTTTCCATCTTTTCCCATGCTTTCAAGCCACAAATGCAAGTTTGCACAATAGCCACATCATCATATTGCAGTTTGGATTGGATACCAACCCGGGGCCCTGACCCAGTGAAACATTACCTGGGAGTTCTGATGAAATATTAACTGGGAGATTTTGTCCCCTGTTAATCCTCTCTTGAATATCTGCTTCAGCTTTCCACCAAATTCTAAATTGTAAACATTGCCTTGGCTCTAAAACTGGATGA
The DNA here is from genome assembly GCA_004027025.1 of Myocastor coypus. Classification (NCBI taxonomy): domain Eukaryota; kingdom Metazoa; phylum Chordata; class Mammalia; order Rodentia; family Myocastoridae; genus Myocastor; species Myocastor coypus. The sequence continues at coordinate 7,505 of PVJA010026939.1, read as the reverse complement.
CACAAAACTTCCCAATCATGAGGAAATAATCTATGTTCATTTGCTAACCCTTGTATTAATCCAGTCGCATAGGTTGATTGCATACCATAGGCCATAATGGCCTGCTTTAAATCTTTAATAACCTTAAATGCCAGAGGCTTGTGTCCCCGTTTTACATCACCTTGGGGAAATTGAGCATTTCATGGGTATTGTTGAGCCACTGCAGGAAAAATACCCAATGGGGCAGAATAAGCTTTAGGATCTCCCTGTTCTTTCCCTTGCATAAGTGCCTGAGATATCCCTCTTTTTTCAACTTTTGTGGGGGCTTCCTCATATGGAGGAGCGGAAGGGTTAAATTATGGTTGTATGTGCTTAATTTTTGTGAACTGAGATGGAAGAATTACAGGCATAGAGACCTCCATTTTTTTCAATCAATTTAGAAATCAATTGTGATAATGGCTTTACCTCAGCTATCAACTCACATACCTCACTCTTGGTTTACTTTTGTTCTACATCTTCCAAATCCTCAGATTCTGAGGAAATGGTTTGGAATCCCATAAAAGTCCTTTCAGGACTCAATTTGTTAGATTCATTCCCACTATTAAGCATCGAGAAATTTAAAGAAACAACACTCTTGTTATTCTGGGGAGCACCTTCATGTAAGAGGTCTTGAGGGGGTGCAACCTTATCAAAATTATGCACCACAGAGACCCCTTGCTCTGTTTTCATCCTTTTTGTTATGCTAGCATCTACATTTGAGGTAAGGGAGGCAGAGGTCTTAAAAAGATCTCATGTGCAGATTTGCATTTGTGCAGAAGCTGCCCTTGAGGTTTAGCAATATCAGCATCTGAAGATGACCTGTTTAAATATTTCTTAGACTCTTTTTAGTCTAATTGCAATGGTTCCAAAGCTAAGGAAATTAAACTACAAGACCATACATGAAGAGCAATTGTTTGCTCCTTTTGATGAGCACGATGCAGTGTTCTTATAACTTGCTCTCAATCTTTTAAGTTTAAAGCAGCCTTTTCCTTCAGCCAAAACCATAAACAATACCTTTTTGTATGGAAAAATAATTCCTTGAAACTCTTTGGTTTCCCCTTTACCCCCGCTCCTTTGACTATCATCCGTATAAGACAGTTATACTAATTGTTTACTGAGGTGGAATGTCCCATTACTCTGAACTTTTGCCTGTGGTCTCGCCTACTCTGGGCACACTTTTCCCACTCGGTCAGCCCTTTCTTAACTTACCCCTGCTCGCCCTTCGTGCCCCACGCCGCACGCGACTTGTTGTATGTTGTGAGTTGGTGCTGAAAGAAATGGTGCTGAAAGAGAAGACCCGATGAAGGTAGCTCAGAGGACGCACTGAGACTCATCCTTCTGTGAGCCAAGACCCACTGAAGCACATCAGCTTTATTTAGTGTAGTCAGCACGATCTCGTACATAGTCACTTCAGCAAAGGAGGTCCATGTGCTTATTCACGAACATGACCAAGATCTCCATTAACTTCCATCCCTTCCCTATCACAGGGTTCACCCAGGGGTCAACGATTAGCATGCCAAGCAAGGGAGAAAACAACAAATGGAGAGCCCTCAGGTGAAGCTGCTATCTATCACCTGGAGTCCCAGCTTTCCAGGACTCCCCTATCCCAGCTTTCCAGGATGTTTAGCAATAGGCCACAGCTGTTTCTAGGACCCGTTCATTACACTCTGCTTCTTGAAATCTTAGTCAGGTTACAAATACAATGTATAATACTAAAACCATGCTTGAATTACCTATTATGGTGGTCTTCTAAATTCATACTGCTTTCATGTCATATGGCTATAAATAAATGTTTGGTGTAGGCAACCAGGGTTTTGATCCCTGGGCCTGTCATGCTGGCCCCGCACCTGGGGGTGCACTGATATGGCAATTGAAACTGGGAGTGGTGGTCCATGCCTGTAATCCTAGCTTTTGGGAGGCTCATACTGTCACTGAGGAAGCTTCTAGAGTTTGTGATTTATTGTTGATCTAATGCAGGGGTTATAGGTGTGAGTGTTACACCCAACCTAGAGCAGATAATAGGCAAACAATATAAGGAAGGGAGAAAGGCTTGCTAGCTGACACAGATTTTTCTCTTCCCTTTTCTCTTTACTATTTTCTACTGCAATGAAGGGCTGACCTCTTCCATGTGATATTCTTCCTTGGAACCAGCCCAGTATGGACTGAAACTTCCACTAACGGTGAGATAAATAAACTGTTATTTCCTTAATTTTGTCCCAGCAATGAGAGAAAAGTAATTGAGACAGCTTTTAATCCTCATTGCTTCATGTCTCTTGTTGTGATAAAACTATTTCTTTCTCTCTTGCAGATATGAACAAATATCAAAGTGGATACCTTGCCAGCTGTATTTCTATGAAAACCAATTACTGTAGAGTTCACAAATAAAATAAATTCCTTAAATGTGTGAGGTTCTTCTGAAAATCGGCTTAACATAGGACCTGGCTTGCCATCACTGTAGATGAGATTCACTGAGTGCATACTTGCCTTTTATTGATTAACTCTATAAATGTGACGAGTGACAGTACTCATTATGATATGGACTAAAACAGTACACATCTGGGCATGGTGGCACACGCCTGTAATCCCAGCACTTGGGAGGCTGAGGCAGGAGGATCGATGTGAGTTCGAGACCAGCCTGAGCTACAAAAGTGAGCTCAAGGTCAGCTTGAACTGCATAGCAAGAACCTGTCTCAAAAAGGGAAAGAATCTGTTCAAAGGGAAGGAGCAAATGAGATGAGCGAAAACAAAAAAGAAAGAAGAGAAGGGAAATTATATATGAATATATATATATATATATCATATATACATATGATGTATATGTATATACACACATCTTGTGTATATGTGTATTCATATATATATATATTTTTCTTTTTTGCTTGGCTATGTGTTACTTTTGTGATGTGGTCTAGATTGGGCTTGTTTGTTGTGTAACATATGGTATAAACCTCAGATTTGCATATGTAAATTAGAAATGTATTATAACATATCTTGGAGTTTTAGAGCTAACTTCTACTGTTCTATGGGAAGGAACAGTAATGCTTCAAATTTTTTGCTCTTCTTTTTAATTTTTTGACCAATTTTGAATGTTTTTGTGGGGTTTTGTGAAAAACTAATTTGAAGGCATTAATGTGCCATATAAGGTCCATTGCTGAATCCTATCATTTTGTTTCATGAAATTTTGTATTGTTTCTATTTTTTTCTATTTTTATTCTCTCTAAAATGATTAAAGATTAAAGATAGTAATAGTCTTATCTTTGAAGTGTCATAGGATAGTTTATGTGAAGCCTGTAGGACAATGTTTTATATTAGAAATATTTACTACTAATAATAATAAACAGTTGAAAAATAGCTGAAATTGTGTTTGTGTTATAAAGGCCAGAAAGCAAGTATATTTCTAGTAATTACATAGCTGTAGCATAAAGACTTTGCATGATAGTCTATGAATGGAGAAATCAGGGATGAAGGGTTGGGGTAACATGGTGCCTGGAGTGCAAGACATGCTCGTTTCCCTGATGAGAGATACTTGGTCTCACTTGGAACACCTGCCTGGAGGCCTTCAGATAGCTACCCTCTCCCTCCCCAACTCACAAATTAGCCTACTCTACTGATGCCCAGTCTGTCGGTGGCAGGATCTAGCCTTAGGTAGGTATTCCATGACCACCACCTCTCTCCTCCTGCCAGGTGTCAGGGAATCTTCTTGTGACTTTGCACACCTTCCGGAAACTGCCCCTAGCTGGCCTCTGCCTGAGTGGGAAGGAAATCTCTTACGTACTTAGCTCACTTGTGTAAAGTGTTTTCGAGTCCAATTACTCTAAAGAGAAAGGTTGGCTGGTTATATGCCACAGACGACATGATAAACAACCACTTAGCTAGGGGTGACACCAGGTGCCATCCCTTGTTATTAGAACTTGAGGGGTCCTGCACGTTTTCTTATTTCAGCAATGATTCTCACTTAAAATTGGACTATGAAGTCCATGAAGCAGGTACCTGAGCTTTTGCCTGTTCCCTGAGCACCTGAGAACACAGAGGCCCACGGATGCTGCATCTGGTACCTTGATTTTTGATTTTTTTTTTTTTCTGACTTTCTTGGGAGAATAATCATGAGTCGAATCCAAGACTTACTGACTTCAGCTTTCATCGCTTGGAATCTTTTGAATTAACTGTTTCAAGGGCCAGGGAGATAGCTCAGTGAGCTAGGTACCTGCTTTGGCAAGTGCGGGGACTAGGGGTTGATACTTGGTCCCGTGTACCACACCAAGCCTGACCCTGGTGCATGCTGAGCCTGGGACAGAGTCCAAGCATAGTGCTGCGTGCCTATAATCCCAGTTCTGAGGAGGCTGAAAACAAGAGGATCACTATGAGTCTGAGCTGTGTAGTGAGACCCTGTACCAAATAAATGAAAAACAAAACCAAATGAGAAATAAATAAAAACTGTTTTGTTTCTGATAACTTTAATGCTTGATAGATTGCATTTGAAAGATACAAAATGACGCAAAGAGGCCACACATGTTAAAACAACCTAACAAACACATACTAAAGGTAGTCAAAGGCAGAGATGGAACGCGATGAATGAACAGTCCTTTAAAGCAGATGTTGGGGCCCGGCGGGATGGCTCAGTGGTCTAAAGCGCCTGCTTGGGGAAGCTTGGGCAGCTTCAGGGACCTCGGTTCAATCCCCGGCACCACATGCTGCACCAGCCCTGCCCTCGGGGCGGGCTGAGCCAGTCACAAAAATGAGTGAATAAACAAACAAAGGTTCTGAAACAAACAAAGAAAAACATAATAAATAAAATAAAATATTTAAAGCGGATGTTTGCAGAAGCCATGCAGTGTTGCAGTTCATCCTGTCCATCGATTGAAGGTACGGTTGCCTTCACTGATGGGGGGCTTAAGAGTCCGGTGAGCTGTAACTTGTCTGAGTCATTTATTTTTAATGTATTTGGTGCAGGGTCTCACTACTCATGTCGGACTCATAGTAATTGTCCTGTTCTCAGCATGTCCAGCACTGAAATTACAGGCTTGCACCACCACTCCCAGTCTCAGTGGCCAGCTCAGCATAACCCGGGCTGGGGCCAGCGCAGCATGTGGTGCTGCGGATCAAAGCCCACTCACCACACTTGCCTAAGCAGGTGTTTAGTCTGCTGAGCCATCTCCCTAGCCAAGGGCAGTCATCTTTTAAATCTTTGCTTGGCCGTCTGCTAGCTTTGTGATGTGGGTTAGACTGGGCTGGTTTGCCGTGTGCCACATGTCAGATCTTCATATGCAAATTAGAAATGCCTTGTAGCATACAGTGTGTACTGATTTGTTGGATGACCTTTCTTTGGTGGCATCACTGCCTTCTTCACTGGGTCCTGAGCCCACTGTCCATCCTGATGTTTTTCTTTGCATCGCTAACATCACTCACACGGTTGCAGAATGTGTTGTTTAGTGTCGAGCATCAGAAAGAACAAAAGGAGCTCACCTGCTCCATGAAGAGCCAAGGAGTGCGCTCCTTGAGATTGTTCATGGTCACCAGAAAAGGTAATGTCTTAATAATTTGACTATGGCGTCTAACAGTGCAGAAAGACAGACAAGACACTGAAGGGAAAGTAAAGCTAAAGACCAAAGAGTGGGGGCGGCGCAGACCAGAGAAGCCTAATGTCTCTTTGGTGAACAAAGTGGGGATTCTGCAAGGTGCAGGGGCTGAGTACTAAGAAGAGCCTTCAGCACCCGGAGTCTTTCCAAGGACTCCACGTGTGGTACGAGTAGACGATGGCACATAAGGGTCATTAAAAAACGTCCAGTCCTTTTATTATTTCCTTAAGTGAAGGCAGTAAAAAACAAAGTTGACTTTGGGCTAACCCCAAACAATTTTCTTTCTTTGTTCACTGGCATTGGTAATACCCAAGGCCCTATCAAATATGTATGCTTGAGTAGACTGTGACTATGTTGAGATTATCTTTTAACTTACACATTTAAGTTCATTTAATAGAACAAATATTGTGATGCTCAAACTTATATTGATGCCATTGTACTCATTACAGGATTTCTCTTAAATGAAGAATTGAGGATATTAAGTTTTAATAATAGTTCTAACAGCATTCTAACTTGTAATACTCTTACACTTTTTTTAATGAACACCAGAAAAAAATAATATGTAATAAATGCATATCATGTCTCAAGGAATTCCCTGTTCATTTTTTTTTTTTTTTTTGTCTTTTTGAGACAGGGTCTCACTATGCAGTTGAGGCTGGCCTTGAGCTCACTTTTGTAGCCCAAGCTGGTCTCGAACTCGCACCAATCCTCCTGCCTCAGCCTCCCGAGTGCTGGGATTACAGGCGTGAGCCACCACGCCCTGCACTCCCTGCTCATCTTTTATCTTGACTGAGTCACAATAAAATAGCCAGCAAAGAAACTTATCTTTAATACGCAGGTGAGGAAGCTGAGGCTGAAGGATGCTAAATGTAAATAAATGTAAAGAAATAGATGAAACTGATATTTAAATTTTATCAGTCCTGCCTCCAAATTCTGTGTTCTTTTCTAATGTGCCAAGTAGTTGCTCTCTTTCTTTCTTTCTTTCTTTCTTTGGTATAAGGTTTCACTATGCAGCTTGGACACATAGTGATTCTCCGGTCTCAGCCTCCCCAGCACTGGGATACAGGTGTGTGGTGCCATGGCTGGTTTCAGTGGCTGGCACAGTACTGGGCTGGTGTAGCATATTGTGCCAGGGATCAAACTCGGGTCCTTGTGCATGCCAGGCAGACCCTTAGACCACTGAGCTGTACCCCAGGCATCTCCCCTTCAGGTTGTGTTATCTCACAGCAGAATCTTTACAGGATGTGTTATCTCACCTAGGGTCTTTGAGCAAGGTGGGATTCAGAAGGTAGAAAGAACTGCCAGGAGGAAGAAGAAACCACCAGATCTGAAAGGGCAGGAAGGCATTAGGAAGCTGAGACAGAGTCTGGGGTTTGAAAACCACTCAGGACTCCCATCTGTGCATAGGCAGGCCTGAAGAATGGTAGAATATCCTGACAGATAGGCTGTAGTGAGCCCAGAGGGATCACTATGTGAAAGCAGTTAATGAAAGGCAGAGGTACAAGGATAGGAGTGAAACGACCAAGAGAGACAGAATCTGGCTAGTATGGAGCTAGATGAGTGCTGGGCTGAAGATCAAGATGCCCAAATACTATACCTGGTGCAACCAGCCATGCCTCTCTCTGAGGGCCTTTCTTTCTAGCACCCCCTACCCAATATTATAATTAGTCATCAGGTTTAACCTCTTAAAAATTTCAGTGAATAGTCCTGATTCTCAACTTAGGTTTCAGTGAATAGTCCTGATTCTCACCTGCCAAACTGGTTTGATTCAAAATTCTGATAATTTCCCTGCTTTAAGTTATAACCCCCTCCAATGAACTTCCTTAATTACCAGAGTGACCTTCTTTTTAAATTCAGTTATCTTCTGCACTTCTGTATAAATGCTTTGATGGCTTACTAATGCCCACAGGA
>PVJA010026938.1:0-29129 GCA_004027025.1 Myocastor coypus | reverse complement strand
AATAAGCATTAGGTGCCTTTTTCATTATAATTTTTTATACTGAATAACAATATATGCTCTTAGGAGAGATGGAACATAGGCCAGGAAGAAAGCAAGGTAAGGCATTGGAATGGTAAATTTCAGCGGACAAATGTTACAGATTTTGTCTGTAAGAAATCTACCTGTTAAATCCAATAGTAAATATATTTTCACTTTTTGAAATTTAGATAGCTAGACGGTCCATGATAAAGGCTGAAACTTATTCTTGAGGAAACGTGGTGTAAATGATTGTAACAAATATATTAAAATATATTTCCATATTTCTGCTTTTGTTTTCAAACTCCAGTTGTTAACTTCTCGTTAGATTATTGAATATTCCAAATCAAAGATTATCACAAAAGTCGCAGGTTACTGCTTATTCTAGTATTTAGTATAACATGGATGTTCTATGCACATTGGATAAATGGGTGCATTAATAAATAAGTCTATATTATAGTTTGTAGTAGATCCTGGAGAGCAAACTACGTTCTTTCCTTCAAAGATAAGATATAATGAATTGCAAGAAATGAAGTGAATTTGTGTCTGAACTTAAGACCAGAGAAAATGATGCTTAGTCATTGTTGTACAATGTTTAATGGATTCTAAAAAAAGAAAGAAAGAAAAGAAAAGAAAAGAAAAGTAACCACTATTTTTAGATCTATATAATAATTACACTCATCTTTATCATCTGCTTCTGGACATTTATAAATGAAATCTGTATTATTCAGAAGTTTGCTATTCATATTGAAATTAAACTCATCTTTGAGAAGTAAACCTAAAACGATTGTATGCCCTATGGTACAGTTGATTTAGCAGAATTGTCGAGGTTTAAAAAGGATTTTGACAGAGCACAGCAGTAGGGTTCAATTTCTGGCCTGTTTTGCTGGCCCTGCTCTCAGAGTGCACTAAAAACAGGAGAATCATTCTAAGTCTTATTGACGTAGTGAGACCCTGCAGACCCTATACTACCTGCATTAAAATACATTAAATAAATAAATAAAAATAAAAAGGGCTTAATTTTATAGTATTTAACTATAAAAATGTTTGGTTTTTTAAATAAAGGAAACATAAAAAGATCCAAAATTCAGTGTAAATAATCCACATCCAACATGAAAAGAAAATTCTCAGTGAATCATTAACAGGTTTTTTAAAATTTATTTTTATTCATGAAACTTTCCTATTAGATTAATTTACTTGAAGAACTTTTTCTGGAACTTGCCTCTTCTAATAGGTAGTTGCCAAAGACGTGATGGCAGCTGGTTTCCTAAAGAACTTGACAAGGGTAGACCTTCATGTTAATACTAAATGGACCCATAAGCAAAGCGTCAAATTTAAGAAAACTTGCAGCTACTAATCTGACTTTTAGCACCAGAAATGTTGTGACTCTTTGATGCAATATCACATTACTCTAATAAATGTAAAGTTTATAGGTAGGTAGGATGCTTTTTTTTTTTTTATAGCTAGAATTCTTAAAAGGACCATATAGCTGGAGGTCAAAATCATTGTATGTATAGTGATGAAGGGGATAATTAAGTAGGATATTTTGCCGCTTAACATTCATGGCATTTGTTAGACAATGTCAAAATACATTATTTTAACGTTTTAAATATTATCATAAAAATAATTAAAATAAAAACTAAAAAAGGAACCATTTCTAACCTATCAAGTTAGTAAAAATTTAAAGATATAATGGTATATTTCTTTAAATATACTGTTTATACTGTACTATGGATAAGAAATTCATAGCACAATAAGGAAATAAAATTAAGTATCTTTATAGTGCATGTATTATTATGCTTAGATATTGTTTAATGCTTCAATAGTACGGTTGGCTTTGTACTTATGCTGTGATTAAAAGCAGACTTCCTCTGTGTGAAGGTAGTGAGTTTTTATGTATTAGCAAATTAAAGTGTCATCTAACAGCTTGCAATTCTTCTGCAATGGAGACATTAAGACTTGATGTAAAACAGGGGAAAGACATTATGATTGCCAGTTGATTGCATAGGGTCCCAGTGACAAGGGAATTTATTTCATATGATTTCTGCTTATGTTGGTGTTTGGAAGAATGGGAAAGACAGGAGCGGAAAAGGCAAAAAGAGTCAGCAGGTGGTTACACAATTATTTAACTCTATGAAATGAACAGGGACGAGCTGTTGGCTGACAAACATCACACCAGCATGCAAATAATTGAGGAAACAAAAACCAGCTGAAGGTGGAGTGCAAGCTACCGGAGGTCACTTCACCCCAATCTGGACTGAAATTGTAGAATAGTGTTAGGAGGGATCTTGACATAATACAAAAAGCCCAGGTGAGTGGTAAATGGGGACCCTTTCACCATAGAGCACAAAGCAAAGTTAGATTAAATGGAGATTGATAACTTCTGAAGATGAAAGGAGCCTAATGAGTGTACAGAATTAGGTCTCTGTGCCAAATTGCAGCAACATGTTCAGTTTTAAAAAACAAGTTCTGTTATTATTAATATTATTTTTAATTTATTTTTATTTTTTTATTTTTTTGTCTTTTTGAGACAGGATCTTGTTGTACAGTTCAGGCTGACGTTGAGCTCACTTTTGTAGCCCAGGCTGGTCTCAAACTCGCAGCAATCCTCCTGCCTCAGCCTTCCAAGTACTGGGATTACAGGTGTGCACCACCATGCCCAGCAGTTCTGTTATTATTTAGATAAAATATAAACCTAAAATTCATAGTTTTTGACCATTTCAATGATACAATATGATGACATTAATTACAATTACTTTATATGATTGTCTATGCTATTTCCAAAACTTTTTCATCTCCTAGAACAGAAACTTTGTAACCCTTAAGTAGTGACCTCTCACTGTCCTATCCCTCTGCTCCCTGTAACTTTTAATCTATTTTTGGTCTCTTGTGTGCTGAGTCTAGGCGCTTCAGATACATAAAATTACACAATTTTTGTCTTTTTTAAAAATCTAGCTTATCTTATTCAGTATATTCTGAAGCTCATGTGTGCCATGACTTGTTATACTGGTCCTTGATTCTTTTCTCAGGCCAAATAATATTCCATTGTAGGTATATACCACATCTTCTTTATTAATTTTCACCATGATAGACTGATAGTGTTTCTGTCTTTTAGTTTATGTGAATAATCCTGAGGACTACTCATCTACATGTACCTGTTTTAACTCTTCTTATGTGTGTTCTGTCCAGTAATTATGCCTAAAATTTTGAGGACTCACAGCTTTAAACAGTAATTGTGCCAGTATTCTTACTCACCAGAAATGTTTGAATGTTCTAGTTCCATCATTTTCTCGAAAATACTTGCTATTTGTGTGAATAATTATTGTAAATCAAGAGAACTCTTATTATGACTTTGATTTAAATTTCTCCAATGACTAATGATGTGCTTATTGTGTTTTCTTGTTTTTTTTTGAAACATTTAATTTAATTTTCAAAAAATTTTATCCATTTTGATAAGAGTATCAATGAGTTTCAAAACACATTAGTAGGACAGCCACAATAATTAATACAATGCATATTGTTGTCTTCATAGTAGTCATTCAGAGTACAAGATGCAGACATGCTAACTTTTTAAAACACCATTAGTACAAATATTTCTTCTCCTTGAACTAAGAGCAAGTAGTTGTATGTATAGTCCAATATTCCATGATAGGAGTGGATTATCAGTGGGTGTTTCCTTGTGTTAATTGGATATTTATATATACTCTTTGGAGAAATGTCTATTCAAATACTTTGTTGTTGATTATAAATGTTATGCATGTTCTAATAAAAATATAAAGTCTTCTCTCTTTTTTAGTTTTACATATTTGGTGCAGGGCCTCACTGGGCAGCGTGGACTCATGGTAATCCTTCTATTTCAGCCTTCCCAGTGTTGGTGATACATTTATAAGAGTGTATCATTATCCTGTTTTTTTTTTTCTTTTTTTATTTTTTGTATTTTAGGACAGGATCTACAAAGTCTCATTATGCAGATTGGATGTATAGTGCTCCACCTGTGTTCATCCTCCTCAGAGCTGGGATTACAGGTACATGCCACCATGCCCAGGCTCAATCACTTTCTCACCATGCCCTGGGGGAGGGGCCGGCATGGCACACCAGGAATTGAATCCCAGTCACTGGATCTGCATAAGAGGCTTTAATCCACGGAGCTATATAGCCAAACCATCATTCTCATTTAAATATATATATATATATATATATATATATATATATATATATATATAGTATTATTATACTCCGTTGTTCTCGCCACTTTCCTAAGCAGCTCAGGAAGTCGTTTTTGGTGAATGTCTTTAGGTATTTTGCTGCACTGCACTGAAGCTACCTGCAACATTTCTTTGTCACCGTGCTGTGGACATGGGAGAAGAGCTGGAGGTTGCAGAGCAACAGACTCAATGGTTTAGGTACATTTTTCATTGCTGAAACAAAGTGTCTAACACCTGCAAGAAAAAAAGGAGAAAAGTTTTGTTTCACCTCACAGTATATAGAGGTTTCCCTTTGTAGTCCACCGGCTCCAAGTGAGGGCGGCGTGCCGAGGACGTCACAGAAGAGCAACAGCCCATGGCAAAGCAAGCAGGAGGGAGCAAAGCAGCGAGGCAAGCCACTCTCCCTTTCAGCCCCTAGGGGCTATAAGTTGGGCGGAGCCAACCATCTCCAGGGTGGACCTTCCCATTATACACTCCCAGAACCATGACAAACCAGCAGGTGGAGTAAGGCAGCACCGCACACCTTTAGTTCTAGCATCACATCCACCCATCTCTGAAAAGCCTGACCGATGAGCTTGGGGGGTGGGGACTGGGGTGGGGGACTCTGGATACAGCCTCTAATGCTCAATGAATAAGGCACATGAAAACATGCTGCAGTACTTGTGTCAGCCTGCGTTTCCACTGGATGGCATCCAGCAGCAGCATGCAAGGTACTTTTTCTTCTATCACACATAGTGAAGACACTCGTGAAAGAGCCTCCAGAACTATTCCAGAAGGTGAGAAGAAGGTTAGGGCAAGCGTGCCCCAAGAAAATGGGAACATCTTCAAGGGTCCTAATGTTCATCTACTGTAATTTTTTTTTTTTTTGTCTTTTTGAGACAGGGTCTCGCTGTACAGTTCAGGCTGGCCTTGAGCTCAGTTTTGTAGCCCAGGCTGGTCTTGAACTCTCACTGATCCTCCTGCCTCAGCCTCCCCAGTGCTGGGATTACAGGCGTGTGGCACCACGCCTGGCTATCTACTGTAATATTTTACATTTAACATTCAGTGTATTTTTGTCACCTTTTATATATTTGCTATTTACTGTGGATGTGAAATTCTTATTAGGTGCATTATTTTCAAATGTTTTTTGCCCTTTGGTGGGTAGCTTTTCAGTTGTTTGATGATGCCACTTGATTCTTAAAAGTATTTTTGGTGAAGTCTAAAGCTTCTATTTTTGACTTTTGTTGCTTAGACCATGTTTAAGTATCTAGCAGCAAATCCAAGGTCTTGAAGCTTTACCCTGTTCTCTTCTAAAAGCTTTATGGATGGATACTCAGTTTATGTTACTGGCAGCTTTTTGTCCAGGCAGTGAGAATTGACATCTGAGATTTTGTAAAACTGATAGCATGGACATAAAAGGGTCTTTGTGAAATAGAGAATGTGGTCATTCTATTTATAATATTCTTAGATTTCTGAATGCATAGAAATTTTTCAGTGAGATAATTCTGACTAGCAATTAATTTTGAGGTGATTGAGGACTTAGTCCAGAACCTTCATATTAAGCTACATCCCCTGAGCCTTTACTCTCTCTCTCTCTCTCTCTCTCTCTCTCTCTCTCTCTCTCTCTCTCTCTCTCTCCCTCCCTCCCTCTCTCTCTCATCTATTGAGACAAGGTCTTACTAAATCACTAAATTGCTCAGGCTGAGCTCTAACTTGCTAATCTCCTACTTCAGCTTCTCAGAGGGTTGGTATGATAAAACATGATTTGCCATGCCTGGCTGAGTTTTGGCATTTCTAGCAGACAAAATAAGCAATATTATAATTTTGTGTCTTTTCTCAAACAGTATCAGTATTTTTATTTTACTTCATGTCATGGTAAATGGAACAAAAAATAAATACACAAGACTAGCACTGTTAGGGCAACTCTTACCCTGAGCCTAAGGGTTCATCAGGAGTCCTCAGTGCAGCCGTGGGGTGGCTGCACAGGTCCCAGCCTGCCTCCCTATGGGCAGGCTAAGCTGCCCTCTGTGGAAATCTCTTTTGCAGGGGCTTTCAGTGGCAGAGAAAAATACCACCTTTGCCAGTCCAAGGGCCTCTGAGGGTTTACTGCTTAGCATATTTTGCAAGAGAGTATCTTGAGTCTCACCTGAACTTCCTTGGAAACTTTTTTTTTTCTTTTTCTGAGAATAGCTTATAAAATGTTACGGATTTGAGATTTTACTAGTTACATTTTTAATCTAGAATATTAGAAAGGGTTTGCGACATTAGCACCCCCCCTCGCATTATTCTTCTTTTCTTACAGCTTTCTGGGAATAGGTCCATTTCCTCTCTGGTGGCAGGGGGACCTTAAATTCTCTTTTCTCCAAGCTTTGATTGTTTCCTTAACGCTCTTGAAGTCCTAATGACTGGCAAGTTGAGGGTTTCAAAGTCCATGTTTTAAAATTTATAGTGTAGTTGCTTAGATTTTATAATAATATAGGAATAATGTGGGAGTTGGTGGTGTAAAACAAATTACAGGGTTGTAGCTGAGGATTTATGAAAAATCCTGGTGTGGTGTTAAAGGTCACATTTCTCAGAAAGTAGGTGTCAGTTTCTCAAGTAAGCCTCCTTGGGCATTAAAGGGAGGAAGATGGAAGAGATACGAAATTAGTATTTGTAGTACTAAGGAGAAAATTCTTCTACACTAATATGTAGGAGCATTTATTAGACAGCTTTGAAGTAGGCTGTGAAGTGTTGTTCAAAGTCATCCTCAGAGGGATGTTATTAAGGCACATTTTCAGGTCATAAAGACAAATAGCAAGCTAAATGATTTAGAGGTCAATGGTAAACATGTGCTGTGTGTGTGCTGGAGGGACCACACGCAGCCTGCCCAAGAAGTACCAGATTGGATGCCAGTCTGGCCCTTGCATATCTCTGTGTGACACAGATATGTATATAAAAACATGTATGCAATATACAAAAAAAAAAGGCCACAAATTCTTGGATCTTGGATCTGGGCACATAGACTTATCTTTTAGGTTAGTTTATTTTACCAAGTTGTAAGGAATACTGCTGCAGAGCAGGGACTCTGGTGAATTTCATAGACATGTGAACCTATGCTAAAATCTTGGGAAGAGTATTTCATGCATACTCAGTCAGAGGGCAGGAAATATTTTAAAATTTTGGTTTGAATTAAACCAGTGCAGGTGAGAGCACTCGATTCTGGGGTCTCTAGTCATGCTTTGGTAAGTCACATATTTCTTACATGGCCCAGCTTTGAAAGAGAAGTGACAGCCCAATAAAATTTCTCTCTTATGTGTCTCCAATTAGAAAACAGAAGTGAAATGTGATCAGTGGTGGGGCCAGAAGACAAATGGAGGCACTGGGGAGAAAACAGGTGATAAAATTAGGGCCAAAGAAAATTTAGACTTGAGCCAATAATATTAATTGAAGCAAATCAGGTGCACCAACTTAAATATATCATGGTATCTTTTATATGAAAAATCCAAAGTATAAAAAATGTGGAGACCAAAACATAAGATAGGTAATGGGAAATCAACAGATCATTATTGTTGTTGTTGTTGCAAATGGGAAGGGCACTAAAAGATTCAGGAAGAAGACAGAAGAGAAGGGAAAGAAAAGTTAAAAAAATACATAAAATGCTCTTTGTTCGTGCACCAACTCTCCATGATGGGGCGATCATTATGCATTACAACCATATGCTAATAAAAAATTTCTGAATGTTTGAAACAATGTTAAGTAAAACATATGAGGTAGCAGATACTATGAATATGCATAAAGGGGCCAATTAGGTGAGAGACAGGAAGGGAGGTGTTTCCTAAGGTGGAGAGGCCCTGTCGTGGCAGAGGCTGTCTCTCCTGTGGGGTTGCAAGGCAGTGGCTTTGGTTTCTTTGAGATCTCTGTGGCTTTACGTTAGAATACATAAAGCCCAAACCAATCATTTCTGGAGGCTTCTTGAATGGGTGTCTTTGTCTTGAAATGTAAAACTTATAATCAATAAACCTGGTAGTTTCAAGAAAATAGTACTTGTAGCACAAGTTCATCACCATAGTTCCATTTTAGAAAGAGCCTTACATAAGAGTATTAAAATACACACCTGGTTTTATATTTTTTGATGATTGGTTTTGTTCATTGTGGCTACACAATCCTGAAAACCTCAAGCTGTCAGGTACAGGTAAGGGTCATATATAAAAGCTGGTGAAGAGAAATGTTTTTTGCCCTTGACCTGGATAGTCACTTCTCATTGTAATATGAAGAAGCTGGCAGGGGTGGTTTTGAGCAAAGACAAATGTAAACTTTTTTTTTTTTTTTCTTTAGTACTGAGGATTGAACTCAGGCTCTATTCAGTCTACATTCTCAGATTTCCTTTATTTTTAAAATTTTAATTTTGAGATGGAGTCTCACTAAATCAAGTTATTCTAGCTGGACTGGACCCTGTGGCCCTCCTCCTCCACCTCTCAGAATGTTGGGATGACAGACCTGTGCAATGACAGCCAGAGGGCAGATACTTTTTCCAAGGCCTTTGGAATGTAAGGTGAAGATTGCTGTTAACTCAGTATATCAGACTTCAGGGGCCCTTAGTTAACATCTTCTCAACTTCTCTGTTTTATAGAAAAACCTGAGTTCCAGAGCCCACAGAATGTTCCAATGTATCACTGATAACTAGGCACAATGCCAGGGAGTGAGCCCCAGTTCCTTGCCAGAGCTCCCTACCTTTCATTCCAAATAGTGTCCTCCATACCTAGAAACCAATTATTTTTTTAAGAAGAGCCTTCTTTGAGATGGTTAGCCCAGTAGCTCGTGGCAGGCTGGGGGAGAACTACATAGATCTTAAAATTCATTAAAGAATAATGTGAATGTTTCTTAGATGCCCAGTAAACTGAATCAAAACTCAGGTTTGAGCCTTTAGAACTTAGGAATCTATCTTAGGAATTGGTGCAAACCAACTTTGAGGATGCAGAAAATAGCCCCACTGCACAGAAATAAGTTATGCTTGTAATTATGGAGGTTTCATAAAGGTTGTTAAGGCATCATTTTAGACTGGAAACATGGCCTACGATCATGGGGTCATATGATTAAACCCCTTGAATATAAAGTGGGTACATTGAACAAAGTCAGAATTAAGCCTTATAATTCATAGTTTTGTCTCTCCACATTGCATATGCCATGAGGTTGTTTTCTTGGAGATGGCTGTATTATAATCGACTTGTCACCTGTGGTATATTTTTCCCATTGAGCAAAAAGCCTGCAAATTCAGCTCCAAGGATTTGCCCGAGGCAAGGTGTCATAACCATTCACAAATCACCACTTGTATCCTGTTTCTACCACCTTTGCCCCACACAAGTCTATGTAACTGATTTCATTTGCCTTTTGCACAAAGAACCAGATCCTATAGACTCACTGTTGCATAACTGTAGTTATCGTAGCACTTTACTGAAAGAAAGTAATGATGTTGATGAGTCTCCTAACCTGAATAATATTGGAGCAAACCCTAAAAAACGGTATAACACAAAGCTACACAATACTAACCCCCATTTGCTGAGTTTCTACTGGGTAATAAGCATGGAACATTGTTATTTTGTTTAGTGTATTCCCAATTATCCTATTCATAACAGTTTCCAGAAGACTAGATTTTTTTTTTTCTTTCGGTACAGGGAATTGAACTCAGGACCCTGTGCTTTCCAGGCAAGTGCTTATTCTATTGAGCTATCTCCTTGGACCTAAGAAGACTAGACTAAGATTCATAGAGACTTGGATGACATATATAGAAAGTGGCAGAACTGAAACTTAAATTGAGGCATGTGTTTTCTTTAAAATCTGATGATGCTTCAAACTAGTATGTTCTCCTGCTTCTTGTATGACTGAGAGATTTTGCGCAGTCAAAGTAACTCATAACTCTACTTGACCCATTAAGATAGCCTGTACTGAAAAACACACAGGTAACAGAAAATCACAGTCATCCATGGCTCAACAAATGAACAAGCCTCTATTGATATGTATGCTCTGGATGACATGAGGATGCATGTGGTAGCAGGTTCCAAGAGTGGAGGAGTCAGGCTGTGCCCTCAAGGACTGGACAATGCAGTTGGGCCAATAAGATGTGCACAGCAAGGGTGACTAACAGCACTGGGCTAATATGATAACAGATGACAAGAAACACCTTCAGGGTAGGAAAGAATAATAAGACATGAGGTTATTCCTTCCCCCGGGAGAACAGAGTCTTGCAGTAAAAACTAAGCCAGAAAAATCTTCATGAAATTGACTAATTTTATTTGAACTGGAGATGATTTCTGGGCTACTGGGTTGCTGACCCCATTTGGGATCTAAAGTTAGACTTTTTATGGAAAAAAATGTCTCTCATCAGAAAAATAGCAGAAAGTGCATCTGCTCTGCCATGTGCCACAGAGCCATATTGATCAGTCAGAACACTTATTTTGAGTGCAACCTAGACATATTCTTGTTGGAGACTGAAATCTGTACAACAGGTCCTACTCTTTGGTGGAGTTTGGGATTCTGCCCTCCTGAGATAGGAACAATAAGTAACGTGACAAAGTTTTTTTTTTTTTTTTTTTTTTTGTGGTTGTTGTTGTTCCCTAACCTCAGGAAAAATCATTTGAAAATCAAGGACAAGCTCCTTAAATTTTTCTGGCCTGGCACCTTTTTGGGTGGTCTTCATGAGTTAGTCAAATGGCATTTGAGCTAAGTGATCATAAACTTCTAGCAATTAGCCAGTAATGGCCAGTGATCTTTGTCTAACCTCTCCTCGTGAAATGACCCATTGAGAAAGAGAGCAGGGTACCCTCATGGAGTGCTGGCTGTCTGCTTCCCCTCGTTCTGTCCTAAATATGTCACCTCAGCATGGCAGGCTGACATGCCTTGGCCCCACTGTCAGGCATGTTTGTAAAAGCCACCCAAATCCTTGTTTTACATGCTCCACATCGTCTTCCAATGTCTGGCTGTATACAGCGGTGTCATCAATCAATGCCATGCTGCATTCACCCAACTTCATCAGCTCTGTGTTTACCTTCATCTTAAATGTAGCCAGTGTGTTCCTGTTCCTGGAAGGGGGCTCACAGGACACACAGACAGGCTGAGCATGGCCCTGGTTCCCTGTGCTGTAGCATATCCCATCCCTTTGATTACCAGGGCCTCTTCATCACCATGCTCTCATCGATGAAAAATACAACCATCTTCAGGATCACAATTTCCTTCTTAAAATCTAAGCAGAACTCAGATGAATGTGAGTGAAGTTCTTGCTTGGGATCCTTGTTGGTGACTTTGATTAATCACCCTGGTCATTAGGAGATCTAAAGTATCCAGTCTTGCCATTGATGTTAAAGTGGATTCCAGCACCAGAGAAAATTATTGTAAAGCTCTGATCTCTCTTTATAGGGCATGGGGAGAGAAGAAAATGGATAATTTGATGTCAATATTTTGTTTTTGTGCAAATATGAAAACCTCAAGTCTGTCCTGATTTTTGTGTCTGAAAGACAACGCAAAGCACACATTTCAATTTGTATACCTGCCAAGGACTGACTCCAGTCTTTTAATTGCCAGGTTACTGGTTGCTTAATTATTTAGAAGAAGTGTGTGTGTGTGTGTGTGTGTGTGTGTGTGTGTGTGTGTGTGTGTGTGTAAATACCCTAGATGTTAATTCATTTGATGTTACCTCTGTGGAAAAATGTGGTAGATGAAGAAAGCTTTTAATATATGTAAGAACTGCTTTGATCCATCATCTGCTTCTCTTTTTCTAAGGTCCTTGAAAAGAAAGATTGGTCTTTTCATTTACTTTTTCATTACACAGAAAATATTCTGCAAAGGAAGTTGATCTGAGATGTAGTGTAAAAGCTTGAAGTCTACCATAGTATTAAGTATGGGCATTATTCTTTTGTATTTGTTTTAACCCTTAAAACTACCCTCTATTTCTTTGAGCTTTTTTTTTTTTTTTTTTTTTTCCTTAAACAGCCTTTTACATTAACTTCAGAAGTTACCTTCTGTTTTGATTTTCTCTGCCCTCTACTTAAACTTATTAGTATTGTGAACTATATATTTACCTGAAGTCCAGCCTGTCAGTCAATTATGTGAAGTGAATTAAAACCGTATGTTCCAGGAAAGCATTTCCTGGTAACAGCGGACAGCTTTGTTTCCACTGATTATTTTTCTGAGAGTCTCCTTGCTAAAGCGATGGAAAGCCAGGTGGGCTACTCTTCTTTTGTCTTCTATGAACTTCTTCCTGCATTTCCCTGCTGGCCAATTTTCTGTGCTCCCCATTTCTTGACCTTGGCTGTGAAACATCTTAGATCTCGACCTGAGCATAGCCACTAATCAATTAGTAGAACCAGAAGGGTATCACTCAGGTGGACTTTGCCAGCTGCTACAAAACATGAAGTGGCTTCCCCAGTAGTTGTTCAGATGATTCCTGGTTTAGTGTATGGTGTAGAGCTAGAGAAGAGTGGGCAAAGGACTCAAGGTAGGAGAATCCACTGGCCTAAGCATACTGAACAAGTTGCTTCTTTCAGTTTGAATAGTAGTTCAGTCTCCAACCAAATGTGCAAATATCTGTCTTAGGTATGAAATCTGCGATGAAGTGACAATTGATGGAAATGCTGGTTTTCAGGACAATTCTATAAAGTTAACTGCATGTCCAGTAAGCCATAAAGAACTTTTTATTTGGGGAAAAGCAGTTGGCCTTCTCAATGGTACACCATTATCACAACCTTTATTTATTTATTATTATTTTTTATTTTGTTTCTGCAAGGTTTGCTCTTACAGATTAAAAAGGAAAACAAAGAGTTAGAGGACCTTGGGAAATTTTCCTGAGGCAAAAAATTTACCTCACCCAAAGGTGAAAGTAAGTATGACTAGTGCCTCCCAGGCAATACAAGAAATATTCATTAATCAACAAGTATTTATTTAGTGTTATTTTCAGAATTGTGCCCAGGGATCTGGAATGGTAATAAAAGAAATATGAGATAGAATTCATGCCCTCAAAAAACCCATGCTCTAAGTGAATAGAGAAGAAATAGTAAAGGGCAGTTTAGAATGAATACTAAATCGTATGTTTCAGGATGATAAAAATGAGGAGGATCATCTAGGAGACTAGTAATGGAGAATATTTCCTAAAGTGCTAGAGCTTGAAAGGAGACTTGAAAGATGGGTTAAATATAGTTAAAATGACCCTCACCTTAATTAATTTGCAGAATTAATTAGTTCTGATGGTGAAGAATTTGACCTACGATGCAGCAATATTGTCACTCTTCTCTTTAATTACAAAGAGAAAAGATTAACCTATACCATGAAGGCATTTCAAAAGCATGGTCAACTTTGAGACAATTTATAGACATGCCACTTAAACAGTGGGCTTTCTGCTAATTGATCTCATTTCTCCTTTATACCTTTCTTTCCTTGCAGGCATAGCATCGTTTTAAAGTTTTTGACCTATAGCTTTGCATGAATTCATTTTGCACTATGTGTAGATTTCTTAGGTTGGAGATGAGCCAGAGGACCTAGACTAAGGACCTTTTCCACATTTTGCAATCCAACAATGAGCTCTCTAGCCTATAGCACCTCCGCATAAGTCAAAAGTGCAGCCACCTCTTGTTTCCTTGGTGACAGCAAAATGGCATTGGCCCTGTGCAGTGAGTGTACTTTGCAGGAGGACGAAAGCTGCCACTTCCTTCATGTCTCTTCATGTGGCCTGGAAAAAACTTCTTTGCCATTATTTTGTGTCATTTTGAATTAATCTTCAATTGCTACAAGAACAATTCTACCACTCTTATATTACCATTCATTTCACCCCACCACATCCACACACAATGACCTAAAGGCTTCAGGAACAGCATTTTAATTTGCTAGGTACAGAATGATAATAATATTAGCACGTTTGTGAAGCATTTTAAAATTCTTTTTTTTTTCTTTTGGATTCAATTTATCTACCAGTTCTATGAAACAAATAAGGAAACAGGAGATTGTTAAAAACAACTCTCCCACACATAAAAATGCTCTTTTTCTTTATATAAAAGAATATAAAGGCATGTTTTTTAAAGAAAAGAAATGCTCTTAAAAGCTTTTCACAAATGCTTCAAGAAACACTTGTTTTCATTATATAGAAGTCATGCTGGATAATTGTGAAAAGTGGGTAAAACACATACACCCACACATACTACATTTGGGAAGATGAAACAAATATGGATGAAAAGAATCGGAAACTTTTAAGAGGTTAAGACATGCCCAAGGTCATAGTCCTCCATAAATGCTGAATCCTAGATTGGGCTGAATCCTAGATTGCTAGTGGCCAAATTATTTTCCATTGAGGCATCCAGAATGTCACTGGACAACCAGGAGAACTTTGCCACCCTGGATATTCAGAGGGCTATATAATTTTATCAATACAATACAAAGGTTAATGGGATTGTCTTCTTCCAACTCTATCATAGTAAACGCAGTCTTTATGGCAACCTTAAAAAAAATGACCTCTCTCTGCTTTATGCTGATCATTAACTAAGATTATCCTCACACTAGAGATTTACTATACCAAAGAGCACTGACATCACTAGCTGCTATTAAGTGCATGATACTTATACTGCATAAAGTGCAGCAAAATACCTTTGTCAGCAACGTAGGGAAAATAGCGGTGGGCAGAGGCATCATCCATGGAAAACAGAGCCTTCATGGGTGCAATCTGTCCAGAAGCTTGTGAAGCATTCGGGTTATATCCAGCTGATGCAGATCTCCAAAAGGAACAGAAAGTCTACTTTCTGCCTCCTTTTTGCTTCTGCTTTTTAAACAGCTGGCAGGAGGCAACTCTCTGCTAACTTCAGCAGGTTATAGACACAGATCTCACCTCTCCATGTTGGGAAGGGTGCAGAAACAATGAATCAGCCTGACTTCAAATGTTAGCATGTCCAATTATTAACATTATGTTGTTCCTAGATGTTATGGTTTCAACTGAGATTGTCTTCCAAAAAGTTCATGTGCTGAAGGTGGAGTTTTGGTGGGGCGTGCTATGTTCATCTGTAGTTTAACCTACTGAGGGGTTCAGAGCTGAATATGCTGCTCTTAGAAGATGAGGTTTGTTGGAGATGGGTCCCTGGAGAAAGGACCTGGAAGGATGGATGTATTGCTGTCTTCTGCTCCTGACTTCTGCTGTACTTCCTGGCTGCCACGGGCTGCACACATCTTCCCCTGTCCTGACTCTCTGCTAGCCTTAGAGCCAATTGACCTGGAATTGAAACTTTGAGCTTTTAAAATCTGCATGTTGGTATTGTGGCTTGGAGGTAGGAGCCGATTAAGGCACCAAGTAACTAGCAAGACAGTGATGAAGACGAAAGCAGAAGGGAGACTTTGCATAGGCACTTCTACATTAAGTTGCTCAGGAAGAATTCTTGTGGGAGTTATTAGGCGATAGGATGCAATACATGGTAATGCATTAAGCATTTATCTATAGCCTGTTATGTCAGAGACATCCACATCACCTCAAGGGACACTGACATGACACACACAGCTGTTTTCAAGGAGCAGCCACTCTAGTAGCAAAAACAGGCCACAGGTAACTGATCAGAATATGGAGTACTGAGGACTCTGAAGGCAGGCGCTGTTGGGATCTGGCCCCATGACGTCTATCGCCATCCCCAGTGAGGCAGGGCTGGAGTAGAGTTACTTGGAAATGCCTGTTAGAGATGATATTGAGAATTCTAGGTTGCTGTTCTCCTTCCACACTGGCCAGTGTGGCAAGGGTCTACACTGTGTCCCGGGAGCATAGTCTACTAGAGTAGGAGGAGTATTCAAGTGGCGGGCAAGGCTGGGGCAGTGGGGCTTTGGCCATGTAGAAAAAACAGAAGCCTTTATTTTGATCATTATAAAAGCAGGCAACAGGGAAATAATAACACTGAGAGTTTGTTCTTAGTCTATCAAAGTCACTAATTTCATCACAGTAGAATCCCACACAAAATATTCAACTTATAAATGATTTTACATTAAGCAAAAAGACACTCTGTTTTTCTTTACACCAAAAATCATGCAAATAGGATCGTGAAATTTCAAAACAGAAGAGGGACAATCTGAGAAATGAAAGTTTTTTTTTTTTTTTAAGTTGTAAGGTTAATACAAAAATGTTCCCTTTTCTTTTTCTTTTGTATTTTAGTACAGGGTCTACAGGGTCTCACTACATACTGAACTTGAAGTAATGCTCCTGTCTTCAGCCTCCCAAGTGCTGGGATTACAGGCATGCACCGCCATACCCAGCCTCAATCCCTGTCTGAGTGTGCCACAGGGGTGGGACTGGCACAGCATGCCAGGGCTAAACCCTGGCTGCTGCATTTGCCTGAGCAGTGCTTTAGTCTGCTGAGCTATTGGGCCAGCCCTATGCAAATGCTTCAACTGTCAGCACTTTATACCAATTGCTCCATTAAAATGTGTATTGTCTAGATCAGCACACACCTTTTCACATATTAACACTTTGCTTTCTCAGTCCAGGTTAGCTTAGAATGAGGATGATGTAGTAATTTAAAGAGAAAATGTTAAAACTTACTCATCAGGTATCTCTATTACTCTTCTCTCATCACTGGGACAAATATCTGATGCTTAAAATTAGGGGAGGAAGGGTTTGTTTAGCTCACTGTTTGTGGAGGTTTCAGTCAATACTCGGCTGGCTCCAAGGCAGAGTGTGGCAGAGGGAGATGGCAACTGTTCATGGCTACGGCAAGGGGCAAGAGCGCAAAGGCAGCGGCCACAGCTCGGTAGCTCGCTAGCATCCCTCCCCTCCTTACACTGTAACGCAGATTACCTACCCCAGGGCAAAGGTGGGACTCACACCCGTAATACTAGCATTGGATCAAGAATCAATCACATGTGCATCTCTGAAAAGTTCACCAGGCTTTTTCCTTATATTAGCAGTTAACATGGGTTCCCTCAGGTCAAGAGGGAAGACCCAGTCAATCTGAAACTTCCTCTGATTCTAACATGAACACTTTTTCTTTTTTCCCTTCTCTAGCAGCTTGGGCCATTTTTTCTTAAAATATCCCTTTTCTCTGTCTGGGTCCAGGGAAGTGTAGCTTTTTCCCCATTTCCTGACTGGCCTTCATTTCTGTGAACTGTTACAATCACTATTCTCATTTTCTATCTATAATTCTTTATGAAACATCTCAACTTAGACAAATCCATTCCTGCAAACTGTTTAACTTCTGCAACTTATGTCAGATACCTGGAGCCCACTGTGCAAGATAAAATTTTTTGGTTTTAAAGCCTCCTGCGGGTAGCCCTCCCAGGGAAAGTGAAGATAAAAATGTAACATGTAGTCTTCATTGAGGGTCTTTAGGTGGAACATCTGGAGAGTATCTCTTACTGCTGATCAACAACTACGATGCTTTTCTGCCTGAAGAAGCCAGAGTGGACATTGCCCATGATTCCCTCATGGCAATTCAGGTTACTTCTTCCAAGAGGCGAACGTTGTAGGCAGTTAAGTTACATAGAAATATTACAGGCCGTCAGACAGGGCCAGGCTCTCAAGGAGACAATAATGGAAGACAAGGTGACTTTGTAACTTGGAAGAGGTAGATGCTCCCATAGGGGCCAGACCTTAAGACAAAAGAGGAAACAAACACAGCCACAAACTTCCCTAGGGATGGACATCAGGGATTGATATTCTAAATAGGAATCAGTCACCTTGGAAGAGACCAAATGAATCACTAACCCAACCCCCAACAGGAAGAGACCCTGTCCTGTATTCACGTTCACTTGTTCTGTGACCTGCTTCCCCATTTGGTACTGGATTTAATCAATTTTACCTGAGCAGTGGTGCTTGTAATCTCTGGTTGAGCATAGCCTCCTCCTACCTCAGGCCCACCTAAGCGAGTGCCCATGTTCTCCACCAACTTTGACCCACCTCACCAGGTGGGTTTACACTACAAAAGTTCCTGGAAGAGACAGCATCCTGAGGACATCCTGCTAGAGCTCCTCCTTCTGTCCCTCTCTCATACGGGAGGTGTCTTTCCCCTGCTAGATATATTCTACTCTTTAAAAAAAAGAGTCAATCACAAATTCCAGAAGCCACCCCATGACTGCATGCAGCTTCGGGGGGACAACTAAACACAAATCATAACTAAAGGATAGTATAAATGAAGAACTTACTAGTAAACAGGAATGAGAACCCTAAACAGTACAGGAACAGCAGATGTGAGGAGCAGCCCTGGCTTGGGATTGCTGTTCAAAAGCCATGGTGTGTGTTTACATGAAAGAATTTATTACAGTGATTGATTACAGTGCCATTGCTCTCCCTCAAAGCTTTCCTCCTCACTTCAGACGTACTGATCTGTCACTCTTGCTATTATCCAAAGCAATTCTGGAAAACCTCTTTTGTGAGTATCTTTATGAGATGTGATCAAAAATACAGTGAATGCTGCTGCCAGTCCATTGGAAAGATAAAATTGCAAAGCTGTTGGGGTATATTTTCATCCACCTTGTTGACCAAATCTAGCGCAGTGTAACTTCTGACTCTTCCTTAAAGACAACATGATCACCCCTTGCAAAGGAAACGTTTGGAAATGCTTTCAGACATTGAGTCAGCCATGACAGAGCTTCTAAAGATACTCACGGAGGAGTCTTCCGGATCTGCTTCAGTACGTGGCAAAAACAATGAGCACCATACAATTAAAGGATTGGAATGCGTTGAGATGGAGATGTGTCTCTGAAGGTAATAAGCTTTTCAGATTGGGAAAATTCACAGTATTTTTAAAAAAAATATCACCTGTAAGCTTGTGTTTTCAGGGAAATAATAGCTGGTATTCAGATCTCATGGAAGAGTGCATGGCCCAAACTCCCTGAGTGATACATAAAGTACTGTGGGCTGCTGCAGTGAAGCTTGCCAGGAATTTTCCCACTGTTCCAGGGAGAGTGGCCCATAGGGAGGCCTCCCCTGGAGGCACTGTGATTTACAACTATCTGATGGGCCAGCACATGGATGCTGTTGGCCACCGGGCAACACGGAACCCAGATGCTGCTGGCACTGAGCAGCAGGGAAGGTGTAGGTACTGCAGGAGCCAGGAAGTGCCAAATCCACCTGTTCTGCAGGTACCTGCCAAGATAGTACCCTGGAACCCAAAGACAAAACCCCTTGATGCTCCTACGTTTCTTTTTTTTAAATATAAGTTGATTTTTTGAAAAGGCTTATTTGAAGATATAAGGAAGAATTTTAAAAGCCCAGATGCACTTCTAAAAAACATGCAACCACAGGTGGCTCTAGAGCTGATCCATAGTAAATTGATGATTGGCTCGATTAGTTTTGTTCTTTTTCTTAACCCTCTGAGAGCAGGTTATGAACACCATAGCCCCTGTGTTCCATAACAGCCCAATAGTTCCTTACACCATCCAAAGACACTGTCATCCCCAACCATGGCACAATGTTCCAAATGAGGAAATTAACACTGGTACAAGACTACAGCAAAGTCATTTTCTTTTCTGTCTTCAGATATGGTACTTGGCATGCACACCTCCCTGCCGTGGGAAGGAATTCTTCAGTTTTTCTACATAGTTCAAGACTGAATGTCTTAAAGGTTTGCAGGCATTTTTTTAGGTGAGATGTTCTTCAATCGAAGCTACATGGATAGAGGCAGGTCACACAGAGTGGGCAGGACAAGCACCGCAGCACCAATGGTGCATCATACGTGTTTTTTCTATTAGGATGCGCATGATCATGGCCTGTCCTGGAACTGGTGAAATTAAACATGATCACCTTACCTGTGCAAGCAGTTTGCATTTATGAGAAAGAATTCTGACATTACATGAGCATGTTTTCGCCAGTAGAGATGCCTTCTTTCTGACTTTATATCGTTTTAACTTTCATCATTCTTTCTTCATGAGTTACTATTTTGCTACAAATAAGAGCTTGTGCCTTTTCACTCCGCTTTCTTTTGTTTCTCCTTTTATTCCTGCTTTTATTTATCCATTTATATGTATATGAACTCATGAGTCTTAATTAATTTAATTTACCATTTATTTAATAATATTGTTTTTTTCACAATTACTAAGTTTTTGTTGAAGATATTCCTGTGTACTTTGAACCTGCTTGCCTCATTTTCTGATCAGTTCCTTGATTTTGAGAACACCAAAGTACTTGTGCTTCCCTTTCCCTGAACTTTGAATCACTCATTTCCTCATGAAGTACTGGTTCTTGTAATTAGAAACTAAGATCTTGGTACTAAGATCTAGGTGGGCCTACTGCTGCTGAAATGTTATTGCTAATCTGAATACACAGAAGATAGCATGAGGATAATTGTGCATTTCAGTACATGTACATATGCACAATGCATATCTGCATACACACAGACAAAACGTGATCCAAAAATGTAGTGTGTTTTTAATAAAAAATACTAAAGTAAAAGATATATTACTAATTCCCCTCAAAATAAGCCTCTGTTTCAAACACATTTTTCTCTTTGTTCTTGTCATTTCTAAAGACATTCTGGAAGTCCTCTTTATGTCCTGGGTTACACTGTTCTGGCTGATTCAGTATCAGAATGTGTCCCAAACACCTTTCATCATCAGTTCAAATTTGCAAAAGAGCTAGGAGTCACACAGTCACCAAGAGTGTCAATAGTGCGATGAGGACCCACTGTTTTCAAGAGACTACCTTACCATTTGATGAAAATCAGGAGCAGCAGTCACTGTAATTTTGATCATCCCTTGGAATTAATCTCATGGGAGAGGACTGTTATGATTTATGTCTACTTTGCCCTCCCCCAAAGCCTCACACAATCATGGGGCCAGGACTTCTAGAGTCTGAGATTTGAATGATGATCCACTGGGATTACGTGTTTTAGTACTGATGGGATTATGGTTTGAGTACTGCTGAGACTATGAGTGTGGCCTGAGGCAGATGGGCTAAGGCAGAGAGCCTGATGTAATTTAAAAAGAGAGGCAGAGAGACAGACTGGCACTGCTGCTCTGTTGCCCTGATTGGTTGGCTGCCTCTGTCACCATACTGTTGCTGTTCTGCCACCATGAACTGGATGCATTCTGGCCTGTTCCACTCAGCCTTGGATCCAGCCCAGTATGGACTGAAACCCTCAGTAACTGTGAGCTAAATAAACCTTTCCTTCCATCATTTTGAGTGTTAGGTATTTGTTCCAGCAATGAGTAAAAAGTAACTAAGACAAGGACTCACAGAACTGTTTCACAAAGTGGCAAGACCAACAGGGTGAATGTGTTCAATCTGAGGAGAAATAGTTAAAGGAAGATTAATGGTAATATGTCTTCTTTTGAAATAATTTTCATTTTTACTTTTTAGGGAAAGGCCTGCAAGGTGTTCAGGGTCTCACTGCTGAATCAGACTCGTAGTGATCCTCCTTTTTACAGCCTCCCAAGCTCTGGGATTATAGGTGCATCCTATCACAGTGTCAGTCTCACTCTCAGAATGCCCCCGCCAGCACAGTAGGCCTGAGGATCGAACTCCCAGCCCCTGACCTGCTAACAGGCACTTTAATCCACTGAGCTATTTGGTGGGCCCTGAAATGTTTGTTTGTTTGTTTATTTATTCATTTATTTTTGTGGTACTGGGGATTGAACTCAGGAGACTGCACTTCCCAGGCAAGCATTTACTCAACTGAGCTATCTTTACGGCCCTGAAGTAATTTTTAAAATGTTAGCATTCACTGTGTATTTTGACCAGTCCTTGTATGTGCACAAAACCTTTTCTATATCTCAGTCAATCTATTTATTCTAGAAATTGTGAGTACCTATAAGTAGCTCCATCATGCAGTGAAACAGTATAGATGCATTTCTAGCTTTCTGAGTTTTTATATTTATACATTTATTTTGGGGGCAGTGAAATGTGACTCCCGTGAACTTCAAAAAGTTTATGTATTTATTTGTTTTTCTTTGTACCAGGGATTGAACTCAGAACCTTGTGCTTGCCAGGTAGGCACCTGTGCTACTGAGCTATATCTTCAACCTAAGGTGTTTGCTTGCTTGATGAATCCCAGCCAACTAATGCACCTGTCAATCATTTCAGCAGCGTAGTGGTTCCTGGTCCCTGCACCATTTCCTCAGTCCCTCTCCTTCTACACTCTGGATCCAGTTCTGGCCTCCTTGTCCATTGCTGCCTTAACTCTCAGCCACTCTGTCCTGGAGAGGAAGGGCAGCCGGAGGAAAGAAGAGGGGGAATGAATACATTTTGATAGAGTAAAAGTTTAAGAGGGAATGTTATTAGGTGTTTAATGTTCTATTATTTAGGATTTTAGCGTCTACCTTTTTACAGTTGATAAACACTATTACAGGCTTTAAAATGGAGGCAAAGTGAAAATTATCTGTAATTAATAAAGCCTAAATATATAAACACTTATTTCACTTCAATCCACAATAACACATTTCTTAAATAAACGTTACATCAAAATTCAGTTATTTTGGAGATTCAGTTCCTTCTTTAAATCACTCTTTTATTTGAACATTTCAGAGTTAATTTGTTATCATCACTGAATCATAAGCGTTATTAATTCAACTATCAAATCTGCAGTAATGAAAGCAAGGCAGATCGGCAATAAATGGCATCTTCCTGTGAATGTGGAAACTACTTGAGATTTAGTTCAAATTCCTACTGTATAGACGTTGTGAATGAAAACAAAGCTTACTGCTCCCCAGGCATGATATATTACTGGAAACACTAAATGACTTGTAGAAGAACAGATTATTAACATACAAAGAGAGGTTACTAATTTCAAAGGCAATCATTGAAAAACTACTTCCTCAGCAGAAAGAACAATAGAACAAAACTTCTGTGGAATATTGTAATAAGCAAGTCATTTATTTAGTGTGGTACTAGTCCTCAGAGATGTCCTTTGTTATCTTATGAATGTATTTTTACTTCTCGGTGATAGAGGATGATATTCTCAGTTATTACTCCTATTTTATATAGAGAACCAAGCTGAAACATGATAGGACGTACCATGATTGTCCAGAAAATTTATGGAGGAGGAAATGTTCCCCTTAGGTCATGATTTAGCATATTCTCTGCTTCACATGCTGTGATCCTCCCACAGGCTTTGTGAAAAGAAAAATGTAGCACGTCCGATCTTTCAGTAACTTCCATTCTGCTCTAGGAAGAGTAATCGGATACATTGTTAGACTGCATATTGAATACTGGGCATTTGTGCACACAGACCAAAGCTATATCAAGTATATCTGAATCTATTTTATTACAGAATTTTGTTTCATGACCAGCCTTCTATGCACTGGATTGCAATGGCAGAGGAAGGAATACTAACCACTTGCATGCATGAATTGTAACTTTTATGTCTCGCCTAATGTTTTCTTTCTTTTTCCTTAACCACACGTGGTTGATTCAGAGAAGCATGCCATGCCTCTCGGATATGTTGGAACCAGAAAGAAGATAAACTGCATTGATTAGTCACTTGAGCAGAAGATACAGCAATTTATTAGGTCCTAGAACTTTTTCTTATTGATCATTATGATATATCCAGAATCTTAGTTTGATTTGCTCTCTTCTTGGACTACTGTTTTCAGTCTTTCTCGCATGTGCACACGTCTTCTCTGTCTTTCTCTTTTTCCCTCTGAACCCAAGTCTTACAAGGATTGTATAAAATTGGAATTTATAATCCTTTAATGCTAATGCATCTTCATGTTCTCTTTCCTGCTTTCTTACCAGCTTTAATGCTCCATTAAGTCGAGTATGGCTTCAGTACCCTGGCAGTGCTGTTGCTTTACCATACTTCTTTGGCAGAACCCCAGCTCCCAACAACTCACTGCAGCTGCACTGTGCCCACACACTTGGAATTGAAAGGGCTACAGAAAAACGTCCAGTGGTGGGGATTGGGCTTAATTTAACATTGTTGTCGCTTACCTCAGGCAGACTGCTAAAGTTATACACTAATCATATATTTTCCATACCTGCTCACTTTTAAATCTTTGAAGTTATTATTTTATGCTTTCTTCTCATTCCTAAAATTTCTAATACCTTCTTATTCTCACTTTCATTTTATTTTTTTAATTTATCTATTTATTTATTTTGCATTTTATGGAAGGATCTACAGGGTGTTCAGGGTCTCACTACTATATCAGACTCCTAGTGATCCATCTCTTTACAGCCTCCCAAGAGCTGTGATTACAGGGGTGCCACCATGCCCAGTCTTAATCACTGTCTCAGTGTGTCCCATGGGCAGGGACAGCGTAGTCATTTCCACTTAAATCTCTCCTTTTCCTCCTTTTGAGACCAGTTGGTTTATGCAGTTCAGGCTAGTCTCAAATTCACTCTGTAGCTGAGGCTGGCCTTGAACTTGTGTTCCTCCTGTCCTGTCTCATCCTCCTGAATACTATAACTACAGTCATATATCACCATGCTGTACTTCCGCCCTCAAGATAACCCTCTCTGGATGGCTATACAGCTTGCTATCTCCAATCTGAGGATTCTCATTTTCTCTTGAATCAGAAATCAATAGCTTGCTTTCCTTTCCCAGTTCTTTTTCTTTAACTCTCAATATTTCTTACTTTCATTCTCTAGTCTATTAATTTCTTAGCTGGTCATCTGTTTCACCTTATATACTGGACTTGTTCATCTTGCCTCCATTTTTTTCTTTTCTTCCAAATTTTATGCTTATTTAGAGCAATAATTCTTGGTTTTTGTTTTCTCCTTTTACTGGTAAATGTTTGGGACACATACTGAATACACATCTTACGGTGCAACGGGCACCTATTGTATCATGATCCTTTTTCTTTTTCTTTCTCACTTCTCCCACTAATCTCTCTTGATCATCAAATCCCCTTCCATCTCTTTGCAAAATCTCTCCTCCTATCCTTTTCTTCTACCTTTAGGCTAAAGACTTCTGTTGTGTTTTTTATTTTTTTAACTGTTTGGTTTCTAAGACCCATGATAGGCAGAAAGTTAGCTTTTACAGAATATTAAATACATGACCAAATGGAATAGAGTGACAGAACTTGTGCAGTTGTACTCTTCATGTGTGATATAGATTTCAAGTGTGATATAGATATAGTTCATGTGTGATATAGATTTCAAGTCCTGACCTAGCATGATAGATCAGCAGAGATCACTGTGAGTTGTCCTGGGAAGGCTGGAGTGTGCTGCTTGTCCGTTTGTCTCAGCCACTAGGACATCCCCTCCCCCATTCAGTGAGCCTCTTCATTTGAGGCTCTGGACTGTTCTCCATGCTGTGGCCTTGGACATATAATGTGCCTCTGTTTTCCCATTTCCCTTAAATGTGTCAACTAAATCTGTACAAACCTGGCACCAACACTGTTTTATCAATTATTTTTTAAATAACTACAATAGAACTGATTGAGGCTCTCCAACACACATTCATCAGTGATACAGATATCAAGCCCTGTTTTCCTAGACACTAGTGGTGCTATAATTGAGCTTTCTGAACCGTACTTTCTAGTGAAGACTGGCTCATTACTTGGCTACTTGCACTGCACGCAAAGAGCCTCAGAGCCTCTGCTCTCTGCCATCCTTCCTTTCTTTCCTTTTCCTTTTCTCACGCTTAATTTGGCCTTATTTTCTCCTTCCCTTTAGTCTGTTGGTTGTTTCTTGGCAGTGGCACATTTGTTGACTTGCACTGTAGGTGACATCTTCTTTTAATAAGGAAATCTGTCTCTTGGTGTCTCCTCGCCTAAGGGTGTGCTTACTTAAAGTGTAAAATGTCAAACTCTACCAAGGATGACAATAACCCTCTGGCTGAAGAAGAGTCAGCCACTGCATTATTAATCACTCAAGAGGTAGACAAGAAATATCAACCCTTTCAAAGCAGAAAAGACTGAATTTAACTAGCGTTTGCATTCGCTTCATTTTCTTCTTCCCGTCATCTTTAGCAAGATGCATAAATCTTCAGCTCACTACCTTCCGCCCTCGCAAAGCCTAACAGAAAAGAACAAGGGTGCAAAACCCCACTTATTAACAACCGTGCTGGCCCTCCTGGAGTTGGAGCTTGACTTTTAGACAGCAAGAGTCACCTTGGCGAAGAAGACTCCGCCAAGGAAAACCTCCTTTGTGGTGAGTTGAGACCAGCCTCAGAGATTGGGGTCAAAATCTGGGATGTGGATGAAGGGATGAGAGAGTAAGTGGGTGCCTACATGATGACCCTTTCTCTTGTTTGACTGGCAGAGCTAGTATTCCCAACTCTCCTGGCTTAATGTCCCTGAAAATTTACAACAGCTTGGCTCACATGAAATTTTAGGAAATAGTAGCCTGAAGTTAAAGAGAGATGAAAACAGGGCCTAATGATGTTCTACATGGTCATGATCTTTCTGGATGGCTACACAACCATGAAGAAGGAGGGTGGAGGCTTTTGGTTTGTGCACCAGCAGGCCAAAAAGGGATCACAGATTTATTCTCCAGTGAAACAGTCAGGCTGCCAATATTTCTTCATTTGGAATGCACACAGCTATATACACCAATATTCTAAACTCTCACAACCATTAACAACCCTGCAAATTTTATATCTGTAGACATGAAAGAAAGTATATCTAATGTATAGATCCCTTGTAGGTAATGATATTGTTTTGTTTGTTCCACTCAGACCATGGATTTCTGGCTGTCTTGATGTAATGCTGAAAACATCAAATAGCTTGAATTTTTCCAGTGAGTAATATCTTTACAATAAGGAAAAAAAATAAAACTTTATGTCATATTTTCTTGATCATTTTATGATAAATGAATAAACTTCACACTTATATTAGTAAATAGTCAGTTAGCAAAGAAGTCTAGTTTATATGTAGATTCATGTCACTACTCTGAAGTCCCTGGAGTGAGTTCAGAGCTGATGGGACAGATGATAGGGTCTACGTGGAGGAATTCTGCTGTACTTCAGCTGAGAACAGGACGAAGGGAAAGTCTAAGCCTCACAGGAGGCTTGAAAGTTCAGGTGGTTTAGTTGCCTTATTCTCAGTTAGCTACAACAAAGTCATCAGCTAAGTGCTAAGGTAACTCAAATTTATCTTGTCATATCTCTGGAGCTAGGAGGTCTGAGACAACCATAACTGTGTACCATCCAGCTCTGAGAAGGCTCTTTTCATGGCTTGCAGATGGTGACCTTATCTTTGTGTGCTCACGGGGTCTTCCCTTGTTGCCACGGTGTGTGCCCATGCATGTGAACATGCGAACACACTCACAAAGAGATCTTTGTCTTCCTTGAAGTCCATCTCCATGCTAATAACCCAGTCTCTACCTATTTACTACCCATCGTCCCATCTCCAAATAGCATCACATTGGGGTACAGTTCCAACATGCAACTGTTTGAGGAATGCAAACTCTCAGTCCATGATGGCAGGAATGAGTCTGTTTGCCCATCCTTAGAGCTAGACCTTCATATGCTTATTACACTTAACTCTCATTGTACCACATAAAGTAAGAAATCAGGTGTCATTTTGAAGATGAAAAAAACTGAGTTCGCAAGAGGGCAGACAACTGGAAAAAAGGAGAAGATTGGAGTTCAAAGTCTAAATTCAATCTTATTTCTAAAACCTGGGGCCTGGCAGATACTATACGAGAAAACTATGTTATCTTCCATGGTAAATAAATGTTCTGATTAGGATGCATACTTTTTATTTTTTCATTTTTATGTATTTGGTGCAGGATCTCACTATGTAGTCCAGAACCATAAAGATCCTCCTGTTTGCAGCCTCCTCAGCCCTGGGCTTACAGGTGTGTGCACCACACTCAGACTCATTCACTTGCTCCGCATGCCCCAGGAGGCAGGGCCTGCGTGGCATGAAGGATCAGCGATGGAGCCCTGGCCCTGCCCTTGCCTAAGCAGGTGCTTAGTCGGTGGATGCATACATTTCTCCTCTGGATTCTTGCAGTGAATTCACAAACACCTGTTTTTTTTTTTTTTTTTTTTTTTTTTTTTAAATCCAAGTACATCAAAGTTTCCCTTTTTGAGATGGAAAAGAGATCTAGTGATGAGGAACAGGAGGAGCTGAAAGAAGGGGAGTTGAAGGAAATGCCAAAAGAATCAAGATGTGATGTGTGTGCTGAGCAGTATTCCATAGTTACTGGATAGATGAGGTACTGCAAACATATACTGATAAAAAGCAGAGGAAAAAATATGAAACTGTCCTCAGGTAAGAAATTAATTATACAAAGTCTTTTGAAATTCTGAGATTGGACAGAAATTTTCAGGCAAACATGTAAGAAAATACGTTGGTTACTTTAGTATTGATGTCTTCTGTGGTTTTGAAATGTGTTCTGGAAGTTGGAATACAAAGTAAAATTCAAGAATTTTAATTCTGAAGTTTTATGATTCCATTTAGACCTAAAGGGGACGATCATGTATTTAATAACATACTAAAAATTGGAGCCAGGGAGATAGCTCCATGATGCAAGTGCCTGCCTGGTAAGTTTAAGGTTGTGAGTTCAAATCCCCGTCCAGCGAAAAACAAAACAAAACAAAACAAATATTAATAAATGATTACTGCATCCATAACATGAAGCAACTTGGGCAGACATGTAAGTCTCTCTAGTCAAGTATGGAATAAGAATGTGTCCTTACACACGGACCTCACACGCCAGGGAAATTAAACGGATTTTTAAAGGCGCTACAAAATAAAATAATTATTTAGGTTATTTTTTCCTAAATGAGCTTCTCATTAGTTTAATGAGTGAGAATAATTATTGTATGGCCTATTGGCTTTACATTTAGGGGAGTAACGTGGACAAGATAGGGGTATTGATGGTGGCTCAATTGGTCATTATATGTATGTGAAAAATCTGTAATAAACAGAGTAAAAATTGTATAAATATCAAGTTTGCACAACTTAAGGTTAATAATTTGTATCATTTGTGATTGACACAACCATTCTGTCTTATAATTTTAGCCATCTTGAGATTCAGGGGTGCAGATATTTGTCTTTGAGTAGCTAGTTTAATTGACATTAAATTATCAGAGTTTAAGCCAGGTGTTGTATCACACA
>PVJA010026937.1:0-29079 GCA_004027025.1 Myocastor coypus | reverse complement strand
GGCCCCTGCAGCCACCCAAGCTTTCCTAAGCAGGCACTTTAGACCACTGAGCCATCCTACTGGGCCCCGAAATGTTCAATTTTTAATATGCTCATAAAACACCAGGTCCTTTCATTTCCTTGTTACTCATTGCAAATTTGGGAGGCAGAAGCATTTACTCCAAACACTAGGATTTTCAGATGTTAACTCTGTGAAGCCATGAGAACACAGAGCCTAGAAATGCATTTATGTAAACATCTGGAACGCATATGATAGATGCCACGGATAGGTGTCCAGAGATAGGCAGACTGTCAAGATTTGATGAGGATCCTTCATTAGTCAAAGAATACAATGAGTGTATTCACTGTGTGTCACAAATATGTACTAAAGGAAAAGAAAGAAATCCTTATGATTGAAAACCCTGTAATTTTAGAAAAGACTCTATTGAGCAGTTCTTATTGACCTACAGTGATGAGCAAGTTCTTGCAGGGGGCAATTTCCTGTCCCATAAAGGTACCGTCTTACTGGCTCATGTACACTCATCCTAGTGCCAAATGTGAATTTACAGTCATGAGTCAGGATACCAGATACCCAAATTCTCAGATGCTTGCATCCCTTTTAGAAAATGATGAAGCAGCTGCAGAGAACGTACTGGACCTCCCCTCCTCCTTCAGCCATCTCTAGATTACATTTCATTCCTAATACAATGCAAATGCTAAGCAAATGTCCATTAAGCCCCACTGCTCAGTGAATATTGACAAGACAGAGGTCTGTAGGTGTTCGGCACAGGCAGTTAATTTCCTCAAATGCTTTTGACTTGCAATTGACTGAAACCACAGGGGCAGAAGCCACACATATGAGGTTTGGCTGTCTGTAGTTAATACCCATCGACCCTTGTTCTTGTGTGGAAAGTATACTCAGCCTTTTCTTAAGGGACCTTTGTGAAATCCCAATAGCATCTAAAACAATGCCTCCCTTTCAGAAATGGCTAAATTCTGAGTAGAGACAGATGCAAAGGAAGTCAGAAAAGAAGCAGAAGAGAGCCCCCCCACCCATATAGAGACCTGACCCTATACCTCACGTTTTTACCCCCTCTTTGCAACCTGAGGCCCCTACTGCACACACACCAAGAGAAGATGAAGCCTTGCCCAGGCCCTGTATGGACAGTGACCTTCCCCTGGGTTTGAGTTGAAGTTCTCTGAAAGACTCAGGTTTTATCTGTGTTTCTCCAGAACCAACATGACATCTTGCCAGACCAACAAATTAGAAATATTTGAGTGTACACTGAGGGAGGTAAGATGAGGATTAGGATACAGGAAACAGAGCATCTCTGACTAGTTCCAAGACCCATATCCAAGAGCATCAGACAACCCCGAGCTTTGCAAAGAGCATAGCTTCCTCAATAGGTCTTCAGGTCTGCACAGCAGGAGGTGAGAACTTAGTATCAAAGCAATGTCTGTGATAATTTATTAGCTTACTGTTGGACAAATTCCTTGAGTTTTGATTGCAGAGTCAAGCTCTTACTATTCATTGATCACAATGGCCTTTATCAATGCCATTTAAAGACAGAAAGATGATGAGGTCGATTTTAGTGCAGTGCCTAAGGCTGAAGTTTTCTCCATCTGCAGACTCATCTGAAAGCAGCTACGGGGGATGCTATGGGAACATCCAAACCCTGAGTACCCCGGGAGCATCCTGCGGGATTGGAAGACGTCATGGCCTGACCTACTGTGGTAGTTATTTCTCCCTGTTTCCTCTTGCTCTTCTGACATAGTCTCTGGGTCCCAAGCCAAGCCAAGGAGTGGAGAGAATACAGGACATCCAAAGAACCTGCCAGAGTCCTGGCTTTGGTTCCTCATCCAATCCCTAGCTCCCCTGAACCACCTTGGGATGGTAGGGGTGACAGTGTTTATTGTGTTGTGAACTTAGAACGATGCCATGGAATGAGAGTACTTAGAAAGTGAGGCCAGCCAGGTAAATTAGTGTTGGTTTTCATTGTTCCTAACATTCTTGCTAGGGGCTGGGGAGATAGCTCAGTAGAATAAGCACATGCCTGGCAAGTGCAGGGCCTGAGTTCAATCCTTGGTTGGCGGGAGGGGGGGTACCTAGCATTTTGGCTAAATAAAAGTTTAAACATACATGATTTCTTGGTGTCACTTAGGAGTAGGAAGGTGACTTTGGGCAAAACCATGAAGGGGGACTCCAAAGGCTTCTTTTTTAAAAAAATGTATTTGATACAGGGTCTCACTATGCAGCTCAGACGCATAGTGATCCTCCTGTTTTCAGCCTCCCCAGCACTGGGATTACAGGTGTGTGCCACCACACCCAGTCTTGGTGCAGCTCAGTACACCAAGGGGGCAGCGCTGACACAGCATGTGATTTCTGGGATGGAACCCCAGTCCCTGTGCTTGCCTAAGCAGGTGCTTAGTTTGCTGAGCTATCGCTCTGGCCTCTCCCAGGACTTCTTGAAGAGCTTAGGGGACTGCTCCACCACAGTGTGTATCTGGCTGACAGAGGGATGGGTCCTGGATATCTTCTGGAAACCCTGTCTGGGGTGTTCGGGAGGGGCCCAGTGGTGACCTTGCCCATAGAATTGCATCAGGGGCCTGGCTGAGGGGCTCTGGTGGCAGCAGAGTATGTCTGTCTCAGGAGATGCATGGGAGGCACACTGGCTCAAGCTTTCAGAACGAGAAACTTAATCTCAGGTCAGGAAGTGGCACCAGGAATTTAGGACCAAACCCTGGGCTCCTAGATCTGTCTCTCCTTGGCGGCTCCCCATTTAGAGTAAGTCACCCTGAGCTGCATCCTTCCTCCTGTGTTTGCTTCAGGAGTCCGTGCTTCTGAAAGACTGGCTGAAATCGACCTGCCTTACCTGCTGAGATACCAGCCCATCGTGCGGACAGTCGGCCGGAAGTACTGTGTGGATCCTGCAGTGATCGCTGGGGTCCTGTCTCGGGAGTCAGTCCGAGGCAGTGTTCCAATCAAGATGGGCACGCCAATCAATGTGGTGCAGGTATCTCTCCATCCACCAGTGTCACATGTGGCCTTTCGGTGGCTGACGCACGTCTAAGGACACGCCTGCCTGTTTTCTTATTGTTGATGGCACAGCGCGATAAAACACACCACTTGTAGCGCTGCCCTGATCTGGGAGGTTCTCAGTTCTGCCTGAAAAATATCAACAGCATCATTTCTCTTTGCTGAGAGCTACAATTTATTTTCTCTCTCTCTCTCTCTCTCTCTCTCTCTCTCTTTGTCTCATCTTTTTTTTTTTTGTCTCATCTTTTTGAGACAGGGTCTCACTATGCAGTTCAGGTTGGCCTTGAGCTCACTTTTTGTAGCCCAGGCTGGTCTCGAAATCACACTGATCCTCCTGCCTCAGCCTCCTAAGTGCTGGGATTACAGGTGTGCACCACCACGCCCAGCTTACAATTTATTTTCAATGAAATAATACTGTATTCTGAATTTCCAACAAGGCAGTGGCCTGGAGAACCCTCTTACTGCCAAGCAAAATGTTGTGCACGTTAATAGCACCTCTCCATCTTTCATTCCCCCAGCCTTGCCTAGAACACCACACTGCTCTTTGCGTCTGTGTGTTTGACTATATTAGACTCCGTCCATGAGTGAATCCATTGTGCTATTTGGCTTTTGTCTTCCTGTGACTGGCTTATGTCACTTAGGGTGGTGTCCTCCAGGGTTACCCGTATTTTAATTTTCTGAGGGCCCTCCGTACTTCTTCCCTGGGTGGCTGTTTCACTTTTCACGCCCAAAAAGAGCGCTCAAGAATTCCAATTCCCTCACATCCTCCCTGACACTTAACTTTTGTGTCCCCAACAGTGGCCTTTCTGTTTAATCCCCAGCAAAAAAAAGAACAGAGAGGAAGGGAAAGAAAGGCGCTGAGTGCATGACGTGGTGTCACTCTGTCCCTTGCTCACCCATTTTCTCCTTGGCCTCTTGGCCTTAGGACACAAATGCTTTTGCTCCCACATCCTGGATCAGTGAGTCCCAGGTTTCCCAGATGACCAACCTCCTGACCAATAGAATCAAAGATATCCAGAGGACATTTCCAACCTGGACCCCCACCCAGTACCTAAGAGGTATGTGTCACCCCTTGATCAATTGTTTCCCAGGGTGGAATTCACCTATAGGATAACGTAATACCTTGTTCCACATTTACTCAGACCACTACTGCCTGCAGCAAGGCAGTCAAGAAAGAGAATCCAAGGTGGTATTTTTGTTTGTTTGTTTGTTGCTGAGTGTCCTATAGCCCTGGGGCGGGGATTAACCTACC
Organism: Myocastor coypus; assembly: GCA_004027025.1. Classification (NCBI taxonomy): domain Eukaryota; kingdom Metazoa; phylum Chordata; class Mammalia; order Rodentia; family Myocastoridae; genus Myocastor; species Myocastor coypus. The sequence continues at coordinate 24,812 of PVJA010026937.1, read as the reverse complement.
CTATGCATTTCAGGGGGACTCTGCTCCTACGGTGGGAGTTCTGGCCTTGTCAGAAGCAGCCAGGACTTGGACTGCGACTTCTGCAACGACGTCCTTGCACGTGCCAAATACTTCAAGAGACACGGCTTCTAGCACCATGGGTGAAACCCAAGCTCACATCACACAAGGCCTCAACTGTTACACAGAAAAAGCCAGCTGATGGAGCTTTGCTGTTGTGCATCTGAGGTTGACCAGAGAAAGTCATCAAAATAACTATGAATCACATTAAAGGAAGAATTGTTACCTGCATTTTGTGGCTTGATGTGTGTGTGTGTGTGTGTGTGTGTGTGTGAGTTATGGTGTCTCTAATGGTATTTCCAAAATGTGACTGCTAATGAGGTGGGTCTCTGTGAAATGAATACTATACTTGTGTAATTGCCAGATTTAGCTTTTTTTTTTCTCCCCCCGGAATAGGGGATTGAACTCAGGCCCTTGCACTTGCCAGGCAAGTGCTCATTCTACTGCACTATCTCCCCAGCCCCTAGCATCGTTTTTTAAAAAAATGTTGTTTTCTATTTATTTATTTATTGGATACAAGGTCTTGCTATGCAGTGCAGACTCATAATGGTCCTCCTGACTCAGCCTCCCTAGCACTGGGATTACAGGTGTGTGCCACTAAGTCAGGACCAGCGCAGCATGCAGTACTAGGAATTGAACTCGGGTCTTTGCGCTTGCCAGGCAGGCGCTTAGAGTGCTGAGCTATCTCCCCAGCCCATCATCATTCTTATTCCATTGAACAGGTATAAAGAATGTTGGTCAGAGCTGTTGATAGCGTTTCAGCTACACAGACTCACTTAGTTGCAAAGTCAGTAAGGGATAGGACCATCATGCAAACATAGGTGTCTTCTGCTTTAAAGCTCATCTTTTAGTTTTTATTTTTACCAAGGCATCTAGTTGGGCAGGTATCTAGTCGGGCAGCTGCATGCACACGTGTTTGGGTGCACCTGTAGTGGGGTGTCTGGTTGACTGCCCTGGACTGCCTGTGTCAGGACAAGATTACAACCATTTAATTTAAAGACCATGGTTGGGATTCTTTTCCATTCTAGAATCTGATTACTCTTGAGAAACTAAAACTCTTAAGACAGGAAGCTCTGAAGTAAGAGAACTTATTGAGTAGTTACAGATGCTTGCAGGAAAAGGACCAGGTCCTGGGATGAGTTTCTCACCACACGAACAAAGGCAGGATAGGAGGTGGGAAATCCACAGCCAAGCGCGTTGTTCTGTTGCTTAGTGCATGCTAGTAATACACAGTGCTGGGAATCACTTGGGGCATTTGAAATCTGCACTTAACATATCTTGATCCTTTTAAAGCCCATTACCGCCCTCTACCTTCTCTCTAAATCCTTTCCCCATCTTTCCTTTCCTTTATTTTATTCACATATTCATTTACTTTAGGTTCCTCCTATGAAAGACAACATGCTCTTTTTTCAAAAAAAATGTATTTAGTGCAGGTTCTACGGGGTCTCACTACACAGATCAGACTCGTAGTGGTCCTCCTGTTTTCAGCCTCCCAAGTGCTGGGATCACAGATGCAAAACCATTACGCCCAGTCTCAATCTCTGCCTCAGTGCACCCCAGGGAAGGGATGGCAGAGCTTGTAGTGCTGGGGATTGAACCCCAGTCCCTGTGTTCTGCCTAAGCAGATGCTTTAGTCTGCTGAGCTATCTAGCCAGCCCAACATGCTCTATTTGACTTTCCAAGTCTGACTTATTTCACTTATCATAGTAGTCCCTGATTCTGTAGATGTTCTTGTCAATGACATGGTTTTATTCTTCTTTATGGATGAATAATATTTCATTGTGTACATGTAACACTTTTTCTTTAGCTATTCATCTATTGATGGGCAACAAGGCTGCTTCCAGATTTTAGCTACTGCACCACCATCAACATGGGTGTGTGTGTATCCCTATAGTATGATGTCCTGAATTCTTTTGAGAATGTATCCAGAGAGGTACAGCTGACTAAATGGTACTTCTGTTTTATGTTTTTAGTTTTGGAGAACTCTCCACACTGATTTTCACAGTGGTCATACGGACTGGTGGGGGTGTCTGAAAGCAGTTTAGATTGGTAGTTCCTCAATGGCTAAAGATATTGAACATGTTTCGCATACTTATTGCCCATATGTTTTTCCCTGTATTTTTTAGGGAAAGGTCTATAGAGTGTTCAGGGTCTCACTACTAGGTCTGACTCATGGTGATCCAGCTGTTTACAGCCTCTCAAGAGCTGGGATTACAGGCTCACATCACCAACCCCAGCCTCACCTGCTGTCTCAGCATGCCCCGGGGATCTGAATCCTGGACCCTGCACCTGTTTGTAGGCCCTTTAATCCACTGAGCTATTTGGCTGGCCCCATTTGTACTTCTTTTGAAAAGTTCAGTTCATTTGACCATTTTTTACTGGGTTACTTGTTTGGGGAATTACAATTTTGTGTGGTTTTTTGAGCCTGGATCTTACTATGTAGCCCAGGTTGGCCTTGATCTTGCTTTTAAGACATTCTATAGCTTAGCCCTCAGTAATACAAGGGTTTCTTGATTTTTTTTTTTTTTTTTTTTTTTGTCTTTTTGAGACAGGGTCTCGCTATGCAGTTCAGGCTGGCCTTGAGCTCACTTTCATAGCCCAGGCTGGTCTCGAACTCGCACCAATCCTCCTGCCTCAGCCTCCCGAGTGCTGGGATTACAGGCGTGCACCACCACACCCGGCTTCTTGATTTATTTTTTTAAACGGGATCTTGCTATATAGTTCAGGCTGGCCTTAAACTCACTATGTAGCCCATGCTGGCCTCAAACACATAGCGATCATCGTTCCTCAGCCTCCCAAGGGCTCAGATTACAGGTGTGTGCAGCTGTGCCTGACTTGTAATATAAATTTTGAACACCTTATCCTGATTCTTGCATTTCTAAAATGTTAGTTTTATAGCCAGGCTTACTAATGTATGTTCATAATCCCAGGGCTCAGGAAGCTGAGGCAGGAGAGCTGCTACAAGTTCAAGGCCAGCCTCAGCTATGTTACATAGTGACCTCAAGGCCAGCCAGTCTGAATTACATAGTGAGGGAAACCCTGTCTTAAACAAACAACAACAAAATTGGTTTTACATATAATGAAAAATTTTAAATCTTTGCTTCTGTTATTATACTTTTGATCTAGCTATGCTCTCTCCTGGTTACAGTAGAAGTAAAGTAGCGGTCTGTGAAGTCCATACACCTCACAGAATACCTCTGACTGGCTGGTTGTGTTTGGTGTCAGGGATCAAACTCAGAGCCTCGACCTGTTCAGCACACACTCTGCCACCGAGCTAAGGTCCTCAGTGATTATGAAGTAATTACAAACAGCAGAATGTATTTCCTCACAGATCTGCTGGCTGGGATGGCAAAGGCACCAAGGCTGGTGAGGATGGAGGCGAATGGTGCAGGAAGCCTCTTTTTGATGGCCTTCACCCTACTCCTAAGTGAGGAGCCCCTGAGGCCCATTTGCCTGTCAAAGGCCTAGCCTCTTTAGACTCACACTGGGCTCTGCAGCAGTGGAGGCGGCACTGGTGCTCACCTGGCATCCCAGCACTCAGAAGGCTGAGGCAGGAAGACCGCTTGAGGCTAGCCTGGGCTACATAGTGAGTTGAAGGTCAGCCTGTACTAACATAGCGAGATTCTGTCTCAAAAAAGGTAAATATATTATATATAAAAATATAAAAATGGTATGTTATATATAATCACGTTGGTAATCCCTGAATTTTGGAGGTGTGGTGATCAATAGCAAAGTGGATGCCTGCAAAGCTATTCATGGAGTAGTTAATAAAAAGTGCAAGCAGGGTTCTCTGTGAAAACCACAGGGCTTGGGTCTTTCAGGGCACACGACAGAGGGCAGGTGAGCGAGCAGGAGAAGGAGTGGGAGGGATGGGGTCACACAAAGCGACCCTGGAGGCTCCTCCATGCTCTCAGAGCCAGGTGCATTCCTTTGCTTCTCCTTGCACACCAGCCACCTCCATGACCTCCACGCTTGGGGCTCGCTGCACCCCTGGGAGCTCACTGAGGTCACCGCTGCAGGCTGTCTCCGGGATTCTGATAGAACTGGCTGGGGTCTGGCCTGGGCGCAGACCTTTCTATCCCAGCTCATAGGCTGGCAATTCTTACGTGCAGCTTTAGTGAAGCACTGTTGCCATACAGATGTCATAGCGTCACCTGAAATAGACCAATGTGTGTATGAGTGGTAGCAGGGGCTGTTGTGCGGCTAGAAACCTCGAGCTGGTGGAGGAGGGGGAGTCCTGCCCTGCAGACCCTGGATACACGGGACCGACCCATATCCCAAGTGCATTGCTTGTCCCTGCAAATAGCTGAGACTGCTGTAATCAAGGGAAGGACTGTGGCTCCGGCCTTGCCCTTTGCTTCCAAGTGCAGAGTCAGTCCTCCTCCTGCATATGTGGTTCCTCCCCAGGACCTACTGAGCTCTCATGAACTCAAAAGAAGAACTAGTTTTTTCTTCTGGAAAAAAAAAATGAACACGTTCATCAATGTATCAATAGTGGATGATTTTTCTGTTGGAAACTTAAGAGAATAAAATCGGTTGGGGGCTGGGGATGTAGCCCAGAAGCAGAGTGCCAGCCTAGCGCAGGAATAGCCCTGGGTTTGATCCCTATCGCTAGGGAAAAAATTATCAGGAGTGAGCTGGGATTTAGGTCTGGAAAGCAGAAGGTGAACTCCATTCTCCACACATGTTTCAAGAAGAGCCAAGAACCGGAAAAAACAAAATCATGGCTAAGAGTTGACCATCTGAGCACCACATGGGGTGCTGCCTATAATTCCAGTACCCAGGAGGCTGAGGCAAGAGGATCACCCTGAGTCTGAGGCCAGTGTAGACTACAGAGTGGGACCCTGTCTCACCAAACAAAAACAAACAAACAAACTTGGGTGTCATTCCAAACATATTGCACTGTATGTGTACACATATTTCAAAACAGGGGGCTGAGGAGATAGCTCAATAAGCACCTTCCTGGCAAGTGTAGGGTCCAGAGTTCAATCCCCAGTACCACCAAAAAAAAAAAAAGAAGAAGGAACATGAATTTTTGGGCTAGGGAGATAGCTCAGTAGAATAAACACTTGCCTGGCAAATGCAAGGACCTGAGTTCAACCCCTGATTACACACACACACACACACACACACACACAAATTCAAAACAGGAAGCACTTCTAATTCTAAGCAATCCAGATGAGGAATATTCAGCTTGATACTGTAATGGCAGTGTGTTTTGAGTGCATATTATTGTAGAGGTTTGTGTGTGTAGGTTATTCAAAGCATATTCAGTTCAGCTAAAGATACATTCATGGAAAAAGTCTAATAACATTGGAGGCTGTGTCTGCTTGGGATACTCTACACTGCATGGAGTAGTAGCTTCCAGGCTGTGCTTTGCCTTGAGTGACTCCATGTTATACAACAACAGAGAATTCCTTTTGGAGCACTGTTGGGAGCCATGGAAACTGGAAATTGGTCAAATATGTGGGAAGCGAGACTAGGCCTCTGCACCTAAAGCAGTCAAGCCACCTCAGTCCTGAGATAAGCACCTGACTGGTTAATTTCAGCTATTTGTCACTAAACTACCTGGTGTCTCATGTTACTAACTTTGCAAATGTATAAGTGAACATCTTACTGTGGTGCTCGGGGTCATCTCACCAGCCAGGCAAACGGGCCACCACAGGACCCAGCTCTTGTCTTGTCTATCATTCCTGCTGCCATTTCTCTCCAGGCTCAAAGGATCGCACTGAGAGACCAACAGATCCCTGCAGAGCACAACTGCTGAGGCAGCGCAACATGGCCACAAGCCTGTCCACATAGATAATAGTTTAGACATGCTAAACTCAGAAAAAAAAAAAAAAAAAAAAAAAAGCTTTTCACTGCACAGCGCAACCATAGGCATCTGATGATAAAATAAGATGAATCTAGCCAATCCAAACAGCCACCTGTGAACTTAATCAGTGAAATCAAGGACGCGTGGGCGCAGCCAAGTTGTATCAGAGAAAACAAGGCCCCTGAGCTTCTCAGACGTGCTACACTGATAGAGGTGCCACCTCCCCACCTGGATCATACACAAGTGTGACCAAAAAATATGGTGAATAGTTCAGAGTTTTATAATTGATTACAGCAAAGGACAGTGCCAGGGGAATAAGCGCCTGCTTAGGCAAGCACACGGACCGGGGTTCAAAGCCCAGCCCCACATGCTGCACAGGATCTGGCCACAGGCACACTGAGCTGGCCACCAAGACCAGGTGTGATGGCACATGCCTGTAATTCTAGTGCTGGGGAGGCTGAAAATAGGAGGCTCATTATGAGTCCAAGCTTCATAGTGAGACACTGTGCCAAATACATTTTAAAAAAAAAAAAGACACAGTACCATAACTCTCCTTGAAGTCCTCCCCTCACTGCAAACAGACTCCTCCCATGCTTCTTGCACTTTCTGAAGCAGCTCTGGAAGTGCTCTCTCCTGAGCGGCTTTAGTCGCACTGTTGTGCTCCTCAGTGTGAACCCATTTGAAGTTTTTTCCTTTTTTTGGTGATTTGACTTTGGGGAAGAGCCAGAAGTCTCACAGTGGGACCAGATTGGGGCATAAGGTGGCTGAGGACAGATTGCCATGTCTTTTTTAAAAATTACTTTTAATAAGAAATATCAATATGATAGTTTCAAAACGCATTAGTAGTACATTCACGATAATTGACACATTGCACATTGTCCTCACCAGACTGCCACGTCTTAATGAACTGCCTGTCTGCTGAGTGATGCTTGGCATTCACCCTACTTCATACAGACATCTTGCAGATTTGCCGATTCACTGGGCCACCTGGTGGGCACACTGGGAATGACAGGCCACAGACTCCAGCTTTGGCCCAAGCTCCATCTCGCTGAACGACAAGGACCCTTCCAGCTCTGGCCATCCAGACTCCAGCTGTGAACCAACTCTAGAGTTCCAAGTACTCCCCAGAACCTGCGTGGAGAAGCCCTGCCTGGTCTATGTTCTAGCATAGTTCACTTATGACATGACTTTTACAAAGACAACTGCCCCCAAGGATTGACAGAGCTTGAGTTCAACTCTGCCTTTAGGGAAGTTACTTCAACTCTCTTTGTAAATTTTCCCACCTATACAGTGAGGATTAAAAGAAACAGTCTAAGTAAGGATCTGGAAAGAGACCCTAACACATGGTAGTGACTCAATAGGTTACAGAAATAAACATTAATGTAAAAGATAAATATACATTCTTTCAATATCAAAAAGCTAAGAAAGAATCCAGAGTAGGCCAAAGAAATGTGCTAGGGAGAAAACAAGATATTCTTCCACTCTAGTTTCAGTGAGTTTAAGGATTTCCAGGACCCTGCCTATAACAGGACCCCAGGCAAAGGTGTCTTAACTTGAGTTGGAGATGGTCATCATTACCTAGGTAGACAATAAAAGAAGGCACTGGGGACACCACCGTTTTCAACTTTAAGAGCTGTGGTAGAGAGGGAGTCAACCTAGATAAATGGTGACAGTCATTGTTGCTATCACTTGTAGTATTTTTCCATTTATGCCATTGACATTTGTTTGGGGCAATTGGTACAGCTACATAGACAACACACATGATCCATGATATATTCCACATTGTAAATGATGAAGAGCACATCTGAGCTGGCTCATCCTGCCCTGGGGAGGCCTGGTGTCTCCCAGCTTCCTGACACAATGCTTCCTAGGGAGAGGGGAGAAAGGGCGCCACCTGCCGATCCTGAAAGGAGCCTTGCCTTCCCCTTCAGATAAAAGACACTGCCTTGTGCCACTAAGATCAAGTACACCTGACTCAACTCTTGCAAATTCATGTGCCTCAGGGCTCTGGAAGTCTGCAGCCCCTGGGGAAAGCCAGTTGCTCCTGCGGTCTCTGAGCACTTGTTGCTGCCTTCATTGCAGAAGCCATTTCAGGACATCTTGTTAGAAACGTCCAGGATAGAACACTGCTTCTGGCTGCCTCAGAATCTGATGGAGCTACATGGTCAACTCCTTTATACAGACTCCTAAGGGTTGTGACCGAGAATTTCTATTCATTCCTAAGCACAGCCCATACTCCTGCACATTTGGGTGACCTAAATAAATAAATAAACAAAATGGGAATCTTTGAGTGTTGATCAGGCCAGGAGAATGTGCTCGTGAGCGGCACCAGTACCACAAAGAAGGACTAGGTGAGTCCCTGCTGTCTTCCACCATGTTAGGATTCAACAAGAAGTGATCTTTTAGTTGTCACCAACTACTAATGCTCTAACCACATAGGGCTGAGCTCTTGACTTGTGACTCGTTTGAACAGAGACAAGCTATAAATCTAATGTATGCAAATTTAGCATAGATTGCCTCTCATGATTACATGTTGAAATAATATTTTGGACATATTGGGATAAATAAGTTATATTATGAAAATTCATCTCAGACTTTTTCAAAGGGACTAAGAGAAAGTTTCTAATTAAGTAGGTGACACACATTGTATTGCTGTTGACAGCACTGATCTAGAAGTCTCTGAACATAGAATAGGAGCAGGTATCCTTTTCACGGACCTGGGAGAAGCAGAGCAGTGCCAGGAAGTGCCAAATTTCAGGTAGTCACAAGGACCACAAGTTTGAAGTCAAGGCCAGCCTGGGTTACATAGTAAGATGCTTTTTTAACAACAGCAGAAAAAAAAACCAAAAAAAACAATGTAGGCTTAGGTTGGACTGGAAAGGGGACTTTTTTGACTTTTTAAAAAATCTTTCATTTATCTGGTGCAAGCTCACTATGCAGCTTGGGGCACGGTATGCAGTACCTGGGATCAAACCTGGGCCTTTGTGCTTGCCAGGCAGGTGTTTAGACCACTGAGCAGTCTCCCCCGTGATAGGTTCTTGGTACAGCAGAGAAATAGGCAGAAGGAAAAGGAGAAACGGGCTTCATTTTCTTTGAGGACACAGAGAATTTGGGGAAGATAAGAAATTCTCTGGACTAGACAATGGGAGGCTGAGGCTTTTATGATCTTTTGCCAGGGTCAGAGTTTGGAGGGGATGTTTCGATATACCTGAGAGAGCTGACTGGGGTCTTCCCTGAGGCAGCGGGAAAGATAAATTATATTCTGGGCTGAATTGGAAAGAAGCGGGAAGGTAGTCTTTTAAGGGCATTGGTCATATTAGATGACCATCATAATGAATTTAGCAATTCATATTAGGGCCGGAACCTATCCCCCAACTCCTGGAAAGGGGACTTTTTTAAGGCAAACAGTGAGTGAATTTCCATTTCCAGTGGCCACTGGAAATGACAAAGTCATCAAATCCTAGAATTTTGGGATTAACAAACACTTTATCCATCATCTAATCCAATTGATGAGGAAAAGGTAACTGGTGGAGATAGAATTTGAATGTTTGATTTCTAATCTCAGCTCCATCCTGTGTTAGTGGGAAGTTATAGGGGGAAAAAATCACTCACACCAAACACACACACAAACACACACACACACACCCTCTCTCTGTTGTATATCTAAGTGGAAGATCAAACCTGCCTGACCTTTCTTGGAAGATCAATTCAACTGTTTTACTTCATGTGAAAATCAACCTAAAATTCCAAACCACTTTACAAATATAAAATATTAAGTAGATGTCACACACTGCAATTCTGGCTCAGTCTAGGTCTACAGAAAGTTACTGGTCATTTTCTAAATGGGTGATAACTTATACATATGGATGTTGACCTCAAACATGTTGGGGTGTATGTCTTTCTGTCTACACAGAGAAGGAGGGCTTAAGCCTCAGGCTTGCATTTTTCTTCTTCTATTTTGACTTCTTTTCTTTCACAATTCCAGCTAGCTGCAGCTGTGTAGATGAGTGTCTTGAGGCCTGCAAAGTTTAATTATAGTAGGCTGAGCTGAGCACAGGGACCCAGATGAACTGGAAGACGATGTCTCGGCTGAGCTACTATCTGCCCTACTTGGCTGCTTCCCAAGGTAGTTCTCCAGAGACCAAGCAAGGCAATGCTGCTCCCTGTGGTCACCACCCCGCCCCACATCCTGAGGGCTATTTCCTGTCTGCTGTGAATATATCCTGTTTCTTGACCCCAGGATTGTCAGAGGCCAAGAGAAGCCCAGGAACAATCTAAGGCCCTGTCACTCTTCAGCCGCCTTAGGGACACCACTGACTTTGGGTCACATCGGGAGGTGATGGCTGACAACTGTGATTCCTGAGACCTTCTCTCTGCATGGCTTGGTCTAGGGGGAAGGACAGCATTTGTTAGGTGTTCTCTGTGAACCACAGGTTTTGAGCGCAGTCTGTCCTCAGTGTGACCCTGACACAGTGCTAAGGGAGCCTGTGACTGTCCCAGCAGCACAGTCACCATGGGGAGGTCCTAGCAAAGGTCTTTGCAGTTCTCATGCTCCCCAGGGAAATCCCCACCATACCCACTGGCAGGGTCAGACAGCCTAGCTGGAGAACACCCTGGGCAACTACAAACAGCTGTCTCTCCACCCACCAAATGAAATGAATATGAGTTACTTGTAGAACAGTGGAGAATTACTGAAAAGTAAGTACTGCAACTACCATCATGAGTAGGCAATTTTATTCTAGGTTGCAAAATTCCTTTTTCCCCTCCCTTCTTTTTCCCTTCTTTCTCCCTTCCTCCTGCCTCCCTCCTTTCCTTCCTTCCTCCCTCCCTCCCTTCCTTCCTTCCTTCCTTCCTTCCTTCCTCCCTTTTTCTCCCCTCTCTCCTTCCCTCCCTTCCTTCTTTCCCTTTTGGCATATATTAATAAAAGACCCTAACCTTAACCCAGACTACAGTCTATTAGAACTTTTGTTCTACCAAAAGAAAAAGGCAAATGACCTAGTAGAGATGATAAAAAACATAATAGCATGAAACCATAAAAAGATACAAGCAGGCAGTTGAGAGAAGGTGAAACTGGAATGAGTAATAAATGTTCCCGGAAAGGCCCTAACTTCAACCAGGAAATGAGATTTTTCCCACCTAATTCAATTGGCTGACAGCCAGCCTTGGGGGTGTGGGCCTCAGAGACTCCCTAGAATGTATAAAGAATGCAAAAGACAATTAGAACACACCCCACCCCACGAGAGAAAAAGGCCAATCCAAACATGGGCAAGTGGAATGGAGTGCACAGAAGCACAAATGGCCAATAAGCAAGAGAAGGAACGTCGGGCCTCATTGGCCATTAGACAAGGGCAAATTAAAACAACACTGAATCGCGCCTTGCCCCAGCGAGCTCAGCTGTCATCAAGAAACCAGACTTGACAACGCTGGTGGGGCTGTAGGGCAAAAAGGCCCCTTCTGCACTGTTGGTGGGAATTTAAGCCAGTGCGGAAATCAGTATGGAGATGTCTCAAAAGCTAAAGCTAGAAACTCCATTCGTGGCTCTTTCCCTTCTAGTATCTTCCCGGGAGAGTGCGAGCCTTCACATCCCAGTGATCCATCCCAGTGATCCACGCAGTCTAGGTTCACCATCACTCGCCATAGCTAACTCTCGGCAGCAGCCTGGGTGGTCATAGAAGGTGAGTGGATAAAGCAAGTGTGATGTTCACACGCCATGCAGCGCTGTGCTGCCCTCAAGAAAAATAAGCCTGAAGGATTCGCAGGAAAATGGGTGCATCTGGGACCCTAAGGTTAAGAGAAGTAAACCAGACACACGAGCTTCAGTAGCACACGGTTTCTTGCATATGAGAAACTTAACGTATAAAGAGTAAGATAAAAGGTAGAGCTTACTTAGGAAGGAAGGAGATAGATCTTTCTAGAATGGGAAGGAGACTAAGAGCTGAAGGGAGAGGGGTGAAAGGGCTCAGAGATGTGCCCAGAATCTGCGGCAATTGCAGGAGGAACAGAAACGTCATTCCGCAGACAGGTACTAATGAAAATGAACAATAATATAAAAAGCCAGAGGAAACCCTGGTCCTTGCTCCCTCGCTGTACCCTTGGGTCACCGGGCTGAGAAAAGGCCACCAGAGCTTTGCATGCAGCCCGGGTCTTGCACCCCAGCCTCTGTCACGGGGATGCGGTGTCGCCCAGTGCGTGGCTTCTCTCTCTCCAGCCCCTCCACACACTCCCGGTACTCTCCCCGGATTACTAGGAAGAGCAGGAGATCCCCAGGATCCAGGTCCCCTAGAAATCGAGACTGCAGGAGGCAGGGCCAGGGCCAAGTAGGAGTGTGACAGGGAGAGGAGAGCCGCGGAGCTTGTGCAGGCCTCGTCCGTGCAGCTGCGTGCGGAGGGAGATGAAGTCTCACACACAGGGTGGGACTCCGGCTGTCAGATCCGCTCTACCCCAGAAACCCGGACCCCAGGAATCTTATGGGGGTCTCTTGGTAGTCTTCTCTTCAGTCCTCTGCTTTTCTCCATGTCCTAATTCCACGTCAGTTTTACTCTCTGTGCACGGCTTGATCAGTTTCAGAGGTCAAGCAGAGTTCTGCCCTGCTTCGCCTTTTGATCTTTGTGCTAAGCAGCTGCACGGCCCCTGCTGGCCCAGCTAGCAGGAATCCTAGCGCTGTGGGAGGCCGAGGCAGGAGAAGGTCAGATTTGAGCCTCGCCCTAGCAAGATCTTGTTTCAAAATAAAAAATATGAAAGGACTGGGGACATAGCTGTGTGTGAAGTCCCTGGATCTGATCACCAATCCAGGGGAAAAGCTGCTTGGAACATTCTGTACTAGTCTTTGGGAGACATCTGTTTTCAATTTATCTTAGGTGAACGCCTAGGAATGGAATTCATGGGTCATAGGATAAATGTATGTTTAACTTTATTGGAAACTCCTTCATAGTTCTTCGAAGTAAGGATACCATTTTATATCTTACCAGCGACATAGGAGCTCTGGCTCCAGATCCTCACCAATACTCAATACAATGACCCTTTGTTCTTGGCCCTTTTAAGGAGTGTGAAATAGCATGCTATTGTGGTTTGTATTTGCATTTCCCTGATGTCTAGTGGCGTTTAGCAAATTTTTATGTGGCCTTTACTGGCCACCTGTAGATCTTTTCTGAAATGCTGGTCAACGTGCACAGCAGCGTGCGCGCCTATAATCCAAGTTGGGAGGCTGAAGTGGGAAGATCTCTCGAACCTAGCCATTTGAAGCTAGACAGGGCAGCGGAATCCTTCCTCAAAAAAGAGAAGAGAAGATGGGTGTTGTGGCGCACGCCTGTAACCCCAGCACTTGGGAGCCTGAGGCAGGAGGATCGGTGCAAGTTCGAGACCGGCCTGGGTTACAAAAGTGAATTCAAGGCCAGCCTGAACTGCATAGTGAGACCCTGTCTCAAAAAGACAAAAAAAAAGGGAAGAGAAGCCCTGGCATTGGAGGATGAATGACGTGATCGTGAAAGGGGTTTCTTCAGCAGTGTATGGTGGTTTACCGACCTACAGTGGGCGGAACGGGACTCTAGGGAGGTGTTGTGAGCGCCTTGCTTCTGCTTCCTATTGGCCCTGACTTCTGGGGTCCCCTTCACCCCAAACCGCCCCGTCCCCATCTCTCTCAGGCCATGGTGATCCCTCACCTCCTACTGCCTGGCCTAGAAATCAACTCAATTATTTTCCTGAGCTGGCAGATAAGTAAACAAACAAGTGAATAAATCAACAAGAATCCAAACCCTCCAGACCCAGAGGCAATGTACCCAGATAAAAACTGGCGTGCGTGGGAAGCGTGGCAGCTGATGACAGGGTCTCACAGGTAATTTATGTTTGTCTTCAAAACAAAGTCATGGGGCATTATTATCAGTGCCACTGGACAGAGCAGGAAATTGAGGGCTCAGCACGGTGCCAGGAGCTGGGCCTGCTGCTCCTTCACGGCTTTTCATCCCAAGTCCAGAGGCCAGGCTGGGACTTAGAAGGGACACTGTGGTGGGGACACACTGTCTTTGCCATGGGAGACTCATGTGCGGGCATGGAGAGTAGCCTGGGACACCAGACGCTCTCCTGCTATGAATGTGGTCCTCGGCAGCTTGGGACCCAGGGCAACCCATTCCGTGTAGGATCCAAGAGCCCTTGGTGGACCTCCAGCACAATCTTTCTTGGGCACTGTGCCTTCGCTTTCCTCGTCCCTGAGCCCCCCTCGCTAGGGTGGTCCTCTTTTTTGGAGTGGGTGTTTTGGATCTTTGAGACAGGGTCTTACTATGTATCAAGGCTGAGTTTAAACTCACTAGGTTGCCCAGGCTGGCCTCCAGCTTGCAGTGATCCACCTGCCTCGGCCTCCAGGCACTGGGCTTGCAGGTGTGCCGCACTTCTGCTACTCTTAGCACTGCAAAATTAAGAACTTCTTTGGATGGTGCCCTACCTGTTCCTATTGTCAATAGGAAAACAACAGGCAACTAGATCTTTTATTTAAATTTAAATTCTGGGCTTGACTGTAATAAGGACTTCTGTTTGCTAATTGCAATATTGAGAAGAAAAGACACTTTGAAAGCTACACTAAAATGCAGGATCGTTCAGTGTAGTCATACATTCTTGTAATCCCATCTCCTTGGGAGGCTGTGGCAGGAGGATGGCCAGCCTGGGCAGCTTGGGAAGCCTCTGTCTTAAAATTCCAAAAAGCCTGAGGCATGTATGAGGCTTCATGAGGCCCATGGCAGAAGGAGGGCTGTGAGTTTGTGTCCAAACAAAACACAAACTGTAGCCTGGATGGAGTCTGTATTTCAGCCTCTGTCTCAGCCTCCATACTGGGACAGCCCTCTGCTGAAGACCAGGGGCTTGGCTCACCAGCTCTGGCACATGTTGAAGCTAGAGGAGACCTCACAGGTCATTTGTTCTCACCCAGCTTTGTTGCCTGGACTCGGGACAATGATGCCAGTATCGGTCTCTTGCTGTTGCTAAGACTGGCAGAGCGGTGGTTGCACTCCTGGCCTCTGGCCTCGTGGGTGGCAGTCTTCCCACCATCCCTGGTCTGGTGAGATCATCCAAGCTGGCTGACCCAGTGACTCTGTTCACAGTCAGCTGGGAGTCAATGGCTTAGGACACTCTGATATTGGAGATATGGCAGGAACCCCAAAAACATCAGGACTCAAAAAGCCCTCAAAGGGAATAGTGGTGCTAGAGACACTTCTGGCATTAGTAACTGAGTGGGAGGAACCAGGCTTGGAGTTTTGTTTGTGTAGCAGGCACTTGCATATAATGATTGATTGATTGATTGGGCTATTTTTCATGAAACAGGGTCTCACTGTCCAGTCCAAGCTGGACACTATGTAGTTCAAACTGACCTTGCATTCAGGGTGATCCTCCTGCCTCAGCTTCCCAGGTGTTGAGATTACAGGTGTGTGACACCACTTGACAGATTACCTCCCAGCAATGTCAGCACAACTGACAGGCATAGTCACGCTTGGCATCTCAGCAAGGAGATGGGAAATCATTGAGTTCATTTTAAATTTAAATCGAGAAATTATAGAGGACCACTTGAGTAACTCCTTAAAGGAGGAGCAGTGGAGTTGGGGAGATAGCTTGACAGCAGAAGCACCTGCCTGGCAAGCTCAAGGTGCGAGGGTTTGATCCCTGGTACCATGTGTTGTGCTGGCCTTGGAACTGGATGTGGTACTGCATCCCTGTAGTTCCAACAATGGGGAGGCTGAGACAGGAGGATCACTATGAGACTGAGCTGTGTAGCAAGATCCTGTATCCAAAAAGAAAGAAAGAAAGAAAGAAAGGAACTAAAAACAGGAGCAATTGTCTCTATTTTGGCTGAGCCTAGCCCTATTTCCATGTGTTGACATGTAGAGAACTGGCTAGGACTTTTCTCTACCCCTTCAATTGGTGGCCTTAAGCAATGCATGTTGGTTTAGCTGAGGTGCTGATGTGTGATCTTTGAAGATGGCAGGCGGTGTTTCCCTGTGCTCCCACTGTGCCCTTGTGTGAGCCTGAGGAGGTGGGATAAAGAGCCAAAGCTCTGCTCTGTTGGAGACAGAGCCTATGGCCTCCTGGGGCTCAAAGGATTACAAGGCAGAGCTGAACCATGACCCCAAAACATAGCTACTATCTCAGCTGTGTTATGCAGATTACTCCTGCTGCATGCTGCAAAGGTGGTTTCAGCCTCCCTCCTGGCCCAGCTCACAGCGCTCACCTACTTCCAGCCATCATCGCAGTTGATCATCCTCAAGTCACTCCCTTCTTCATGAGTGAATAAAATCTGGTTCCATCCTGGGTCAGGACCTTTGTTCCAGTTAACCATCATGCTAGACAGACTCAGGATCCCTTCTGCCCCCCTCATCCACGACTATGCCTTAGTGCCTTTTTTCTTGCCATAGGTTGCCCTGGGTGTGGCAGATTGGAATTAACTTGAGGGGATTCCAATAAGTTATCCATGATATTATAAGTATAGACTTTCCCGGGCCTCAGCGAGGACTGAGAAGGGCTCCCTATAAGAAATGTCTCAGATTCTTGTAGGACAGAGCTAACACTTCACCTTCCAGTGGAGTTAAAGAATTGAAAGTGAGGTTTTGCAACACACCTAGGTGGTGCCCTGTCCTAGTGACCTCCAAGCCTGCTGCCCAAGTTCAGTGTATCTTAGCCATGTGATCCTTACTGATGGAGCAAACAGAAAGCAACAGAAAGGCACCCTGGATTCACTGTACCCAGTGTTCATTTGTCTTTTGCAATAAATTGCCTTGCAAGTGACTGGCTTGGCACGCTGGATAGAAGAGCACTCATTATGAAGGTGCACAGACCCGAGTTCAAACCCTGGCCCTGCCCTGTGCTGACTGTGCCACCCTCGACGGGTTGTGGGACCTCTCTGAGTGTGATTTTCCTCAAGTCTAAAACAACAAGCCCTCATTCATGGGACTAGTGGAGAAGAGAGTGAGTTATACCCACTAGAAACTGACATATGAAGCATGTCACATTTTCATTTGTTTTCTCCCTGAAGAAACGGAATAATCAATACATTTGAAAAGAATTATTAAAGTTGCAAAGGTTCTGGACTTGAAAGTCCTCATATCTAGAAGGGGTCAGAGCCCCTCTTCAGAAAGCAGAGAGAGAAGTAAAATGTGTCTTGTGCTGCACAGTGCCCTGGAGCTCTATGGACACCTGGTTTCTCCAAGCGCACCTGGGGGGAGTGCCAACCTCCGAGCTAACTCTAACTTTTAATTTTTTCCCTATTCCTTCTTCCTCCTTTTTGGAACTTTTGCACTTCACTTAAGCCTGAAACATCCCTGGATGCTAGGCTTGAAGCCACCGAAAGGCAGCCTGTGCTGCCCATAGGAAGGCACAAGTGACAGACACGAGTGCCCCGAGATGAGACAGAGACCCACTTCCGGTGGGTGTGTTCTCCTAGGAGCTGCAGCCACTGCAGGGGCTGGAAGGTCGCCTGCCTTGCTGCCTTGGGCTTCCTGTCTCCAAGTGGATGTTGGAGGAATTCTGTGTAGATGCAGAAGCTTCTCACGCTTTTAGAAGGATGCTGGTGACTTCCCCTCTGGGAAACAGCTTTGCCTAGTTCAAGAATGTTCTTCTCCTTGGGTGTGGTGGCACATCCTATAATCCCATCACACAGAAGGCTGAGGCAGGAGGATCACCTGGAGTTCAAAATCAGCATGAACTACATTGTGAGCTGCAGGCCAGCCTGAACTACATAGTGAGATGCTGTCTCAAAAAAAAAAAAAAAAAAAAAAAAAAAAAGGTAGAAAGAAAAAAGAAAAGTCCTTCTAATTTCCTGTTTTTGGGCTGCACAAGGCATTTCATCTCTTTAGGCATGAGCAAGAAGAAATATGTCTACCCCTGAAGAAACTCTCATCCCTGGATAAATCCACCTGCTTGGAAAGTCTAGACAATGTCCACTCTCATGGCTACTCCCTAGCTTTGTATCACTGTTCCAGAGCAGGGACCTCATCTGTGTCAGGAGCAAGGAGCAAATTCAGCCATTGAGATCCCACAATGCGATAGAATGAGATCATGTGACATGGACTGGGTGGGGGAGATCTCTGCATTTCAGGCAAACTATTAGCCCCAGAATAAGAGTTGCCAATATTTCCTGTTTACTCATCTTTTTAAGGGTAATCATAGTGTTACTGAATGGGGAGTCTTTTGGGGCTTTTTTCCAGCTTTTTGGGGTCCCCAACAGAAAACTGGACAAGACACAAAGAAAAGGGAATGAAAGTACACATTTGTTAAAGGCAGAAGTGAAGCACACCCTGCAGAGTGACAGTAGACTCGTGAAAAAGTACAGTGTCCCACTGGGTAAGAGAAAGGGCTCTTTTGTATCCAAAATTCCTCACGTATGTTTCTTTATGTAAATAGTACACTGTGGCAGTCTGTCAAATGTTCACTTGACATCAAGCCATACATAACTTTCCTATCCAAGAACAACAACATTTGACTTATTATATGTAAACAAAGGACCAGAAATATTGTTTTTTGATTGGCTGTGCCCACATGCAAATGAAGGACTAAAAAGAGCATCTTTGTATTGGTCCAGTGAACAGCACCAAATTTAAAGGAAGGACTGAAAGTAACTATAGTTTCTGATTGGCTCTCATACAGTGATGCTAGTTCACTGTGTTAGGAGTGTCCTTTACCCCCCTTGCCCTGTCTTATTAGTACAACTTTAGGTATTCACAAACAACCCATCAAATAGATGCCTCCAGTGCAACCTGGGGGTTCATTAGACTAATTAATTACTTGTGGTTAATAAACACATTGAAGTCCTTTCATTAAAGGGGCCACCCAAATCCAAAGTACTATTATAATCAGGCCTAATGAGGTCAGGGGTTTTAAAGAGAGGGCTTGGGCCCTATATAAAGCTGCCCCACCAACCCATGGTAGAGGAGGGTGAGAGGAGGCAGGTGAGTGTATATGGGGTGTGCAGCTGTGTCCTCCACAGGCTGCTCCGGTGGAGCAGAGGCACAACGACCTAGTGACTGACAGACTCTCCAACTGTCACTCCTGTGTCATAGGACAAAGACCATCACTCTGTCAATTTCTTTCTTTGCATTTTGGCCCACAGGTTGAGCTATAGGAGACCTGCTCAAGGGGAGCAGGGACATTATTCTCTAAGAGGGTGCAAACAGGTAAGTCCTGGTTTTCCCTTGTCTTGCAAGCTACCTTCTGAATGAAATCAAGAAAAAGTATGTAGGGGTCACATTCATAAGATGTGGGTGGCCTGGGTTGGGATGGACTGGGGTCAAAATGGGTTGACAGCTAAGCAACACTGGGAAGCCAAGTCTTGAAATTGACAAGTTTCTATTTAACACCAGAACAGATCCTGTAGGATAAGATTCACCACCATGTGGCCCTCTATCGTGCTTGTGGGACTGACTGCTCTCATCGGTGAGTCCCTGAGGGTACTGGTCACTGATCACAGAGTGACAGAAACAAAGCACTGATTCCATGGGACTGGAATGCTGGGCGCCTCTGCGCTGCCTGGCCACAAACTCACTGCTTCTTTCTGTAAATGGGAGTGTATTCTGCTCACCAAGCAGGTGGTCATATGAGTAAAGACTTAAAATAACAGCCATTGATATCCTTGCTTCCTGTCTGACAGTGTACCTGCTAAGCTTTGAATCTTTGTCCTGTACAAGGCTTGGTAGACAAGCTTCATATATGGTGCAGTGGTTTCCCTTTAAACCACTGATCAAAGAGATCTGTGAGCCAGGGTTTCAGGAGGCAAGACTGTGAAAAGTCACCAGTGCCCAGGGAATAGGTGAGAGTTAAATGGATAGAGAAAAAATAGACTAGATTTGGGGGTCCTGTTAGGAGGCCCACAGTGGGATGGCTTTCTGGGGAGGATGTGAAGTTGGAGGATGCTCAGGGACTTACTGTGATAAAGGAAGTGCCTGCTGTATGAAAGCAATGACGTCAGGAATGGACGCAGAGGCAGAAATGCATCCAAGGCCTTTGGGACACAGTGAGTAGGTCAGCGCGACCAGAACAGACAGGGGTGTCTCTATGGGGAGTGCTGGATGAGCATGGCAGCACACACCTGTCATCAACTCTCAGGAGGCTGAGGCAGCCTATGTAGCTACATCTTGGAGGCTAGTCTGGGTTACACTGTGAGTTCAAGACTACTCTGAACAGCATAGCAAGACCTCATTTCAAAAAAAAAAAAGATGGTGGTGATGGTGGCTGTGAACTAGAAACATAAGTCAGTAAAAGGATAAGAGACCTTGAAAGAGAAAAGATCAAGCCTTTAACTTAAGGAAAATGCAAGAGCCCCTGTAGGCACTGGTCAAGCTGTCTTATTTATGCTGTAGTGATTGAGAAGGAAATATTTCTAAAGTGTTCAATTCTAAACTCAGAAAGGAGAGCCTACCCAAAAGCAATAATTTCCAGTACTATGATCAAAGGCAGAGCAAGATAGCTTTACGTTTTTATTCATTTCTAATTGCAGGGAGTAGCAGAGTTAGGTAGCCAGAGGATTAATTATGTGTTTCCTGATTACCTGTGTGCTCCTGAAGGTGACTCTGACTATGGAAGGGCTTCTCGGGCTGAGTGCAATGTAAATGCCAGGAGGTCACTGTTGACACTGTGTTGTTCTGTATGCCTCTGCTTTTGCGGTGCTGGGCTCAAATCCAGGGTCTTGCCATGTTCTGCAAGTGCCCCACCACTGAGCCGCCCCATCAGCCTTATGTTGACTTCTTTGGGGACTAAGAACTGTTTAGGGACAAAGGTTCACATGCCTCAATATTTTTGATCCCTGAGCAGTTGAATTCCTGGAAGCAGAACCTGCAGCGCAGAGGGCGGCATGTGTTTCCCACCGCAGTGTGGGCCCACGGGGAGGCTGCCTGCCAGGTTTCTGACCCATGGATCTTGCGAGAATGCACATTTCTTAGAGAATGCAGTGGCTTTGTGGGTTTCTGCTGCCTTTCTTATGCAAGCCGACTTTCTCATTGTCCTCAGTTTGCCTGGTAGTTTCATTGTTTAACTTTCTGGTCCACTTACAATTCTTTTTTTTTGCTTCATTGTGGACTCAAGAGAACAAGTTGAGAGTGTATCTTTGTTTCGATGAGCATTGCTTTTTTAAAAAAGTTACACATTTCTAAATCTTTTAATCTTTAGAGTTTTTTGTTTCCTTTATAAAATAAATATTACAGGGGAGAATTTTATTTGGGGTTTTCCCCAAGTTTTGGAATTAAAAAAAAACTTTAAATTTTTATTAGCAAGTGTTTATAGTACGCAATGATCACATTCATCATAGGGAGTGGTTATGTGCACCTAATGCATCTCAATTATTTTTACTTCCTTTTGTTATACACCCAAGTCTAAAATACTTAGCCAGCCTCTTTATACTGTTAAGTTCACCACGGCTATGAATATGGTAGGTGGGTCAAGCCTATTATAATTATAATCCATATTGTGTCACTAAGTAAGAAATTATTTCTTTCCTTCTCTGTGGTACTGGGGTACAGGGCATTAATCTCAAGACCTCAAGAATTCTGGGCAAGTGTTCTACCACTGAGGTGCACTCCCAGTCCTGGTAATATTTTTCACATACAATATTTGTAATAAACGTAGGACCCAGGTCTGGTGGTGTACGCCTGCGAGCCCAGCCCTTGGGAGGCTAAGGCAAAAGGACCCATCACTGCAGACTCAGCATCAATCTAGGCTCCAGAGCTCAAGGCCAGTGAGACCCCATCTCAACAAAAATACACAAAAGATAGCAGCAAATATACCTGAGACCTGTATGAACTGATTTTCATAATGCTTTGCATGGTGCAATAGAATGAAGAGCCTTATTTAAAACACAGCACAACCAAGAGTTTAGAGAGAGTGGGCAGGATGTGCTCTTGACTGAAGAGCCCAAAGTGATCAAAGGGGACTTGAGAAAGATCCCCACCGTCTGTGGCCTTGGCCTTCTTTCGTGGTTTTTGTTGGTTTGTAGTTTTATAATAGCACTTCCAGCAGTATTTTCTCACAGGCTTCCTGTGAATTAATTTTTCCACCCCCCCAGGCACGAGCAGGGGCTCGTACCCTTTCCCTCACGCCCTGCGGCCCCACCTGCACCCCCGCCTGTACCATGGTTGCTACGGGGACATCATGACCATGGAGACCTCAGGCGTGCGCTGCGACATCACCAACCTGCTCAGCTGTGGTGAGTGGGAAGTCACATGCGCAGCCTCTGCCTCCCATCTACTTTCTTAGAGAGTAACTTAATCATGAAAGATACCATCGCATGATATCAAAAAACCAAAAACACACAACAGAATTCATCCGGGCAGTTAGCACACATCTGTGACCCCAGCACCTTGGGAATCTGAGGCAGGAGGATCACAAGTTTGAGCTCAACCTGGGAAGCAGCAATTTAGCCAGACCCTATCTCAAAAAATAACAACTGAAAAATGGGGCTGGAGATGTAGGTCGGAGGTTTGTTTCTGGGCTTTGGGTTGCTGGAGTCTCCTTGCAGAAGTGATTTCCAGGTTCTTTCTGTTCCAAATAAGCAATGGAATGAAAATCATGAAGGTAACAAAGTTTTATGCTTATTAAACATAGGGAAAAAAACAGGCTGGGCAGAGTGAGTTTGCATCAAGTAAAAGAGGGAAAAACAGGGGCAATGCGCCCTAAAACTTAGGGTGGGTGTTGTGAAGGGACAGGATGGCAAAGGCTGATGGCCACATATCTTCCATGTGAGTGTCATGTCCAGGTCATTCTATCAAGAACCTGCTTAAGTCCACATGGGGACTGTAGGGTTGTTCCATGAAGTCCTGGATTACTAGGTCATGCCTACTTTCTCAGTTAGTTTGGGCCATAGCCTCCCTGCCTCAGTGCAAAGGAAAAGAAAGAACTTGTTCAGTCTAACAAATCATTTTTTTTTTCATTTCTTCCCACCCTTTTGTTTTGGACTTTTGAGATAAGGTCTAAGTATGTAGAGCAAGCTGGGCTCCACCTCCCAGTGAGTGATCCTCCTGCCTTAGCCTCCTGAGTGCTGGGATTACAGGTACGCACACCGCGCCCGACAACATGCATGCTGTACACTGGCCTCCACACCTGTACTTGTGCTCCTTGGTGACCTTGGTCCCAATGCTTCTTCCTGCTGTTCCCCCATATAGGAGCAGGTCAGAGCTGGAGGTGCTCCAGTGACAGAGCTCTGAGGTAACATGGACAGCGCCCCCCAGGCCCTGAGGCTCGGCTGCAAGGATAGGCTCCCTGACACAGAACTAGGTGCTGGCAGAGCAAGGTTATGACTCAAACTGGTGACCCCTGGCCTAGAGTCGTCCCAAAGGACAACAAAGGAATATAAGCAGAGTGGAAACCTGCCCAGTTTCTATAGTCAAGGCTGAGAAGGGTTTCTCAAGATAGCTTCCCAGGCTTCGGGCAGAGGGCAGAAGCTGTAGCTAATTTAGTAAACTTTTTTTTTTTTTAAGGCCCCTCAGAGCTGGGTGTGGTGGCACATGTCATAATCTCAGTACTTGGGAGGCTGAGGCAGGAAGATCACCTTGAATTGGTGGCCAGCCTGGACTACATAGTAAGTTCAAGGCCAGCCTGGAATAGATATACTGAGACCCTATCTCAACAAAACAAGAACCCGAAAAAAGAAAAGAAAAAGGGCCTTCTTCCAGAATGGGAGAAGTAGTCTTCTTTCTGTTGCCTTAGGGATCCGTGGCTCTGAAATGTTTGCCGACATGGACCTGAACTCTATCAGGCCATACCAGACTCTGATCAAGGAGGTGGGTCAGAAGTACTGCGTGGACCCCGCGCTCGTTGCAGCCGTCATCTCCAGGGAGAGCCATGGCGGCACCGTCCTGCAGCGTGGCTGGGACCATAGCGGACTGAAGTTCGGCCTGATGCAGGTATTGGGGCTTTGTCCTCCCTACTGGAAGTTTGACCCAGCTGGAGACCAGCCTCTGGAGACTCACTATCATCCAGTGTGAGATTTCTGTGACATGCCTGATGCTCATGAAAGGGTTATCAGGTTCTTTATCTCTTCTAAGGTATTTTAGGTAGCCAGGCAGGGTGCTATACCTGTCATCCCAGCACTCTGAGAGTCTGAGGAGGATCACCAAGTTTGAGCCCAGCGTGGGGTCCTTTAGGGAATTAATGTCTCTCTCTGTGTGTGTGTCTCTCTCTGTCTCTGTGTCTGTCTGTCTGCCTGTCTGTCTGTTTCTCTCTGTTTGGTACAGGGTCTTGCTATGCAGCTCAGGCTCATAGTGATCCTCCTATTTCAGTCTCCGCAGTGCTTATGGGCCACTTGGCATAAGTCACTGGAGATCAAACCCCAAGTTCAGTGCCCAGCAAACACTTAGACCACAAAGATATCTCCCCAGCCCAAGACCCTGCCTCAAAACAAAAAATAAAATACAGGCTTTGGAGATAGCTCATGCAAAGGCCTTGGGTTTGCTCCTTAGTAACAACAACAACAAAAGATTTGTAGGAATAACAAATAGAGTTCTACATTAAGTAATATGCAATATACTTCAACTGAGAGAATTTTTTTTGTTTCAGAACTTTTGTTTGTTTATTTATTTTTATGGCTGGCTTAGCCTGCCCTGAGGGCAGGGCTGGCGCAGCATGTGGTGCCGGGGATCAAACCTCAGTCCCTGCAGCCGCCTAAGCTTTCCTAAGCAGGCGCTTTAGACCACTGAGCCATCCTGCCAGGCCCAACTGAGAGAATTTTATAGAAAGTATTGTTACAGGTATTTCTTGGAGTCCGCAGAGTGGTAAATGTCACCCATTTGAATTGAAACAGCATAATCAGGCTCTACTCAGACCAACTTTTTCCTTTGGGTAAAGTGAAGGGAAAGATCCAAATTATCTGGATATTTTCAGGATCTATTTTACACTGTGTCTAGAAGTCCACGTTTCAGACTTCTGAGTGAGAAATCAACTTTAATTTGAATTACTTGGAAGTCTTTTCTTTTTTACTCCAGAC
>PVJA010026936.1:0-29100 GCA_004027025.1 Myocastor coypus | reverse complement strand
AAATAAAAGCTTAATTACAATGCATGAAACACAGAGCTAGATTGGTGAGATGAACTTTAAGAGGCTTAGATCAATAGCCTCCAATATTACAAGCTTCACTGGTGGCACACTGCAATTGCAGAACATTTGACTGTGTATGCATCTGCTTCCTCTTATTCCAAAGAGAAGAATTTTCTTTTCTTTTCTTTTCTTTCTTTCTTTTTTTTTCTTAGCAACATCAATAGGAAGGTGGGTCATGCCCACACACTGTGCTCTGTAGAACTATTGTGCGGACAATATGCAATGTGTCAACTGTTAAAAAAAGAAAGGCGAAAAGAAAAAAAAAAAAAAGTAATGTTTATTGAAAGTGTTAATGTTTGTTTGATCAATCTTATATACCTATATCTATTAATCTAAACTGATCTAATGATGAAAATAGGTAATATAACCATTGTTAAATTTAAATAATAATTAAATGATCAAGAAAAGTTTAGTCACAAGGTGTAAAAAGTAAAGCCATATTTAATATGCTGAGCTGTAAGAGGCTCAAGTCAACAACTTCTGACATTGCCAGTTCTGTAGAAAACCCACTACTATTATGGACTATTCGAATATATATATTTGTATTTTAGTAAGGGTCTACAGGATATTACTACATAGATTGGACTTGTAGTGATCCACCTGTGTTCAGCCTCCTACAGAGCTGGAATTACAGGAGTATGCCACCACGCCTAGTCTCAGTTGCCATCTCAGCACACCCTGGGGGCAGGGCCTATATGGCAAGCTGGGGATTGAACCCTGGCTACTGCATCTGCTTAAGCAGGTGCTTTAATATGCTGATCTATTTGGTAAACCCAAAAGTTCAGAAACTTTTTTTTTTTTTTTTTTTTTTTGAAAATGGACTGTAAGCTGATATAACAATCTAGTAGAAAATTCCAGGCTTTTGGTTAGTTGAAGGCAGAGAAAGATATAATACTGCTTTTTTTTTTTTTTAAGAGTATGTAGGGACCTGGCGGGATGGCTCAGTGGTCTAAAGCATCTGCTTGGGAAAGCTTGGGTGGCTTCAGGGATCACGGTTCGATCCCCGGCACCACATGCTACGCCAGCCCTGCCCTCGAGTGGGCTGGGGTGGCCTTAAAAATGAGTGAATAAACAAATAAAGGTTCTGAAACAAGAAAATAAATAAATAAATAATTCTTTAAAAAAGAAAAAAACAAACAATGGATAAGAGTTAAGAGTACATAGCCGGGCGTGGTGGCGCACGCCTGTAATCCCAGCACTCGGGAGGCTGAGGCGGGAGGATCGGTGTGAGTTCGAGACCAGCCTGGGCTACAAAATTGAGCTCAAGGCCAGCCTTAACTGCATACTGAGACCCTGTCTCAAAAAGACAAAAAAAAAAAAAAAAAGAGTACATAGGGGCTGGGGAGATAGCTCCGAGGCACAAGTGCCTGCTGGGCAAGTGCAAGGTCGTGAGTTTGAACCCTGGTCCCACAAAAAAAAAAAAAAAAAAAAAAAGAGTACGTAGACTCCAGGCATATTTTGAATATAAAGCTAACAAGTCTTGCTGGTAGATTGAAGCTAACAGTAAGAAAGTACAAAGAAGAACCAAGCTAACATCTGTAGTATAAAGTATTTCTTACATAATACACTAGGTTATAATCAGTTCTCTCATTTTGTACTTACGTATGAGCATCTGTATTTTGTTTTCAGTTTTGAAAGATAGTTTCACTGGATATAGAATTCCTGCTTAACAGTTTTATGTGTTTTATTATTTTGAATATATTTCATTGCCTTTCAGATCCTATTGTTGCTAATAAAGGTAGAAATTAATGGTGCCATTGTTTTCCTGTACATGATGAATTGTTTTTCTCAAGTTGCTATGAAGATTTATTTCATAATCATGTATCATTCGTTCACTTGCCTACTTCCTCTGGCTTTTAGCAATTTATTATATCTGAGGATTCTGAGCACTATATTGTTGTGTTTTTGTTTTGTTTTGTTTTTTTCTGAGCACTATATTGTACTTGGGATTGATTGAACTCACATCCATAAATCACATTTGGTGAGTTTTCAGCCATTATCCCTTAGATTCTCCTCATAAAATTCTGAGTACATATCTGTTGAAATAACTGATGCTATTCTAGTCTCTGAGGCTTTATTTTTCTCTAGTTACCCTTCTCTGTGTTCAGATAATATAATCTCTTATTACCTGACTCGTCATCTGGTTTAGCTCTGTGCATTCAAACTCAGTCTTATTTTAGCAGCACTGACACTCCAATTATATGAGATAGGTCATGAGAGTAGCCACAATTAAGAATGCCAAGTCCCAGAGTTACAGCCTCAAGTTTGGGAATCTATTTGCTAAACACTTCCTCATATGTTGTTGCCTTTCTTCATTTTCTAGGTCCCAGATTGTTCTTTTTTATTGTTTTATGTCATTTTGTAGTTGTTTTGGGATATTTGCTGGTGATATTTTGCCTTTCCAATATCTTCTTGTGATGATTTTTATCATGGTTTCTAGAATTTATAGTTTTACCTTTTTCCTGCAGATAAAATGAACCATTCTGAGTTTGAAGGGTATTTTTTTTAAGTTATTTTAAACATATGAGTAGATATCCATCCATTTGTTCCAGCATCATTTGATGAAATTCTAACATTCCCTAATTACTTCTGTATCACAGATCATTATGTGTGGATCTTGTATGTTTTTTTTTTTTTTTTAAATTTTTTCTTGTTTCAGAACTTTTGTTTATTTGTTTATTTGTATGGCTGGCTCAGCCTGCTCTGAGGGCAGGGCTGGTGCAGCATGTGGTGCTGGGGATCGAACCGTGGTCCCTGTAGCCACCTAAGCTTTCCTAAGCAGGCTCTTTAGACCACTGAGCCATCCTGCTGGGCCCTCTTGTATGTTTTGGTAGGCATCCATTGTCATATTTGTCATTAGGATATCACATTATCTTGTCTTGACCATTATAGAAAGTCCTTATCAGATGATGTAAATGGTTGAAATTCTTTTAGTATCTTGATGCAAATTTTCAAATTGCCCTATTCTATTAATATTTTGATTGACATTGCAATGAATTTATAGATCAGTTTGGGTGTATTTCACATCTTACTAATTGTGAATCTTGATCCATGGCTTTGAGGTATATCTTCATGTTAATTGTTTTTCTGTAATTTATCACAGAGTTTTGCATTGTCTATGTAGGGGTTTTATACATATGTTCATAAAACTTTCTAACGTCTTAAAATTTAAGATGCTATTGTGAAGGGCAGGTAAAAATTTTTGTTACATATTGTTTTCTTGTCCACATTTATACCACCCTTGTAGCTTATAAGCTTGCAAATTCTTAGGATCTTATACTTACTCAGTCATTATCTATGAATAAAGACATTTTTAATTCTTTTTGTTTGTGAATATATTTACTTGTTTTCCTCACTTTATTATGCTGCTAAGATCTTTTGCTAAGTATTTTTGGTTGTTTTAATTATAGTTACATGTTGAAGGACTAAGGATATAGCTTAGTTTTCACATAAATCAGTGGTTCTCAACCTTTCTAAATGCTGTGACCCTGCAATATAGTTCCTCATGTTGCGGTGACCCCAAACCAAAAAATAATTTTAGTGGCTACTTCAAAACTGTAATTTTGCTATAGTTATGATTTGGAATGTAAATACCTGATATGCATTATGTATTCATTAGAGCCCCGCTGGGGTCGTGACCCATAGATTGAGAAGCACTGACATAAATGAACAAGATCCTTGCCTTGATAACCATAATACAATGCACACACACATTTTTTTTTTTAATGAAAAAAAATTTTTTTATTTAACAATGGTTATATTACATATTTTCATCATCAGATCAGTTTACATTAATCACATATTGGTTTTTATTACATTATTTCCTACTTATTTACAGTTTATATTTCTGTATTATAATATTCTATAATTGGCTTATCAAAATGTCTACTATGCTTTAAAATCCACTTGTTAGATTTTCTCTTTTTGTTTTTAGCACTGGAAGCTAGCTTTTAATATTTTTATGTTCCTATATTTTAAATCCTTGGGGATGGTTGGAATACTTTATTCCAGCTACTCTTATTTGGTAATTATATTATCTTTGCCCTTCCTACATTTTTTCAATCATAGCAATGATTTTGTTTCTTTGTCATTCTAATTTAGAATTTAGTACTGCACTGATTTTTATGATTTTTAATTTTCCTTTCAATTTTTTAAAGAATAAAAAATATTTTCCGGCCGGGCATGGTGGCTCACGCCTGTAATCCCAGCACTCCGGAGGCTGAGGCAGGAGGATTGGTGTGAGTTCGAGACCAGCCTTGGCTACAAAAGTGAGCTCAGGACCAGCCTCAACTGCATAGCGAGACCCTGTCTCAAAAAGACAAAAAAAAAAAAAAATCTCCCTAATGGGATTATGTTTTCTTTTTATTTTTGTCACTTTTAATAAGAAATAACATTGAGACAGTAGGACAGCCACAATAATTGATACAATATATATTGTTATCTTCATAGCAGTTGTTCAGAGTACAGGATGCAGACATGTTTCTAAACACTATTGGTACAAATGTTTCTTCTCATTGAACTAAGAGAAAGTCTTTGTATACATAGAGCAATATTCCTTAATAGCAGTGGGTTATTGGCAGAACTGGCAATGTCAGAAGCTGTTGATTTAAGCCTTTTACAGCCAGCATACTAGCTTTACTTTTTATGCCTTGTAGTTAAACATTTCTGCTGGGTCGTTAACGGCAAGTTAAAGCAAAAACTGTATAACAAAACATAAAACTTTTGTATCTCACACGGTCAGTCAGGATCTATCTTGAAACCATGTATAGCACTTGGTAGAACATTTTTTACTGTCAGCCATCTGGATGAGTCACGGCCTTGCATGACCAGTTTGCTCTTTGTGAAAGTCTGAGAGAATATTTTCTCTCTAGGTGACTCTCCTTAGGCACACTAGATCATCGATCACTTTCCTCTGTGGCCTCATAATCTCCTTGAACAGAAAATTCAGGGCACCACTAAGTTATAGGATGTTAAGTGCAGGTTCTCTTATGTCCTGAGTCCTCACTGACCTCGAAGGGCTAGGGTCAAAATATTGGCTAACCTTGTAGCACTTTTTTTCTCTAATTTTTGGTCTGCAACTTAGGCTCTTAACCCTCCAAAAGAGAAGCTTAGTAATACTATTACTCTATGCTATAGGTACTTGAGCTTAACATCACTATCTTTCTGAATGCCTTAGACTTAACATGGAGCCAATATTTTCTAACAATCATTGATACTCTAATAACTCTCTATAGAATGATTTTTTTAAAAACTCATTTTTTTTACACAGAAATTTAAACATATACTAAATTGTAGCTCGTCAGTCCTGTGTCGTTTTTCCTTGTCTCATTTTCTCTTTTATTACTCTTTTTTGTTTTCTTTTAAAACATTTACGTAACAGAGTATAGCAATAATTGACATTATATTAGAAGCAGCACACATTTGGAAGACCAGAATGACAAGCATTCCAAGCGATTCCAAGATATTCCATTCCAAGATTTCCATAGTGATTCCAAGATATGTTGCTACTGAGTGTCAAAACCTGTTGGAGATTCTTAGGACCATTGTCTAATTCATCCTGTGTACATACGCACGTGGTTTTTCTCCTGCCAAGTTTCCTAACTTTTCTGCTTGCTATTTGTTGTTTAATCCTTAAGTTCTTGATTTCCATTAATCTGTGTTATGCCTTTCCATTTTTATTTCTTCTTTTGAGTTCTTACACTAGGGAGACAGAAACAAATACAGCATTTAGCACATCTTTTTTTATCCATCCTCAATTTATGGGCATTGGGTTTTTTCCAAGATTTACCTATGACCAATTGGGCTTCAATAAACATGGCACACATATAGCACTATGAAATGATGTTTTCAGTTTCTTCTGGAAAAATACTCAGAAAACAGGAGGGAAGGAGGGAGAGAAAGAAAGAAAGAAAGAAACTGAGCTAAATGGGGCCTCTAACTCCAATAGTTTTTCGAGGGAATCTCCACACGGATTTCCATAGTGATTATACCAGCCTACACTCCCATCAAAACTGAAGCATAAACCCCAAAACATTAGATACTATCTCAGTTGTGTCATGCATATTATGCTTTCTGCATATCCCTTCTGCATATGGCAGAGATGCTTTTGGGCCTCCTACATAGCCCAGCTTACAGCACTCACCCTACTTCCTGTCATTCTCAGTCACTTATCCTTAATCCACTCCTTCATGAATGAATAAAACCTGGGTTCAGCCTTGGGTTGAGGTCTTTGTTCCAGATAGCCATCATCATGGCTGTACTTAAGATCTCTTTGCTTCCCATAATTACAAATATGTCTGTTATGGTTTGTATCTGGTGGTTCCCCCAAAGTCTCATGCATTCATGGGACAGGGACTTCTGGAGTTTGAGACTAACTCATAATTCACTGGGATTATGGGTCTTAGTACTTCTGGAATTATGGGTTTTAGTACTGCTGGGATTATGGATGTGTATACCTTCCCCCGCCTGGGGTGATAGCCTGACTAATATAAGAGGGACAGACAGACTCTGTCTCTCTGTTGCCATTGTTGCTGTCACACCACCATGAACTAGATGCTCTCTGCCCTGTGCCACACAGCCTTGGAGCCAGCCGAGTATGGACTGAAACCTCCATTAACTGTAAATAAACCTTTCCTTTCTTCATTTTGGGTGTCAAGTATTTGTCCCAGCAGTGAGAGAAGAGTAACTAAGACAATGCCTTAGTGTCTTTATTCTCTCCTTGGGTTTTACTGGAGGTGGTAGATTTCAATTCACTCACTATAATTCCAATAACTTCATAGGATTACAAATATAAACTTCCTGGGCCTCCATGAGGAATGGGAAGGGCTCTCTATGCAACACTGTTTATTAAAGAGGCTTTTTTTTTTCTTATAGTAAGCATGTTTGTCTCCTTTGTCAAAGATAAGATAGCTGAGTATAGTTGTGTGTGCATCTTCTGCTCTATGCCATTGATCCTCTTGTCTTATTTATTTATTTATTTATTTTTATTTTATTTTTTTGCCAGTACCATGCTGATTTTGTCACAGTAGCTTTGTAGTATCATTTCAGTTCAGGGATTGTGATGTCCCCTGCCTTGCCTTTGTTGCCCAGTATTACTTTTGCTGCTCCAGGTCTCTTCTGGTTCCAGGTGAATTAAGAGTGCTTTCTCTAGATCTGTGAGGTATGTTGGTGGTGTTTTAATCAGGTTTGCATTGAATCATTATAACAGTTTTGGGAATGTGGCTATTTTTACAGTGTTCTTCCTATCAATGAGCAGGTAGTATATTACTATTTTCTGAAATCCTCTTCAGTCTCTTTCAGAGCACTGAAATTTTCACTGTATAGATCTTTCACTTCTTTGTTGGATTAGTTACTAAGTATTTCATGTTTTGGGATGCTATTGTGAAGGGTGTTATTTCCCTAATTTATCTTTCAGTGTGCTTGTGTACAAGAACACTATTGATTTCGGGGTATTGCCTTTGTATCCTGCTATGCTACTGAATTTATTAATTCTAAGTCTTGGTGGAATTTTGGAGGTCTTCCATGTAGAGAGTATCATGTCATCTGCCAATCATTTGTTTTCTTTGACCATCTTGATTTTGTTCTCAGAGTGTATTGATGTTTGTTTTGGCAGGCAGCTATTTGTAGATTAAATTGATACTTTGGAGACTTATATTTCAGCCTAGGACAGGTCTAGAGTAACTTCAGCTACACTAGACTTGAGTTTTTATACTAAAATGTTACCCTGCTCTGGTGTCTGTTGTCATGAGCTGCCTAACTGTGGGGATCCAATTGGAGATTTTGTTGATGCATACACATTGCACAACACACACAAGCCAAGATAGCTACAGCATTAACTTTGTTCTATAATTTAAGGAGACCATTATTATATATGTGGATCCATTATTGACTTATTATCTAGCCATGATTGCTGAATTTCTTAGATATTCACTGAGATCTCTCACCCCTACCTAGTTAGAACTAAAAAATGTGTTAGCCATTTGTAGATCCCTGATAGTGTTTTGTCTAGCCCTGTGGAATTTTTCTCTATACATACACAGTTGAGTATTCAGTAATATATTCCAAATCTGCATAGAGATTTGTGTAGATTTTAAAGGTCTTTGTCTTCCCTCCATATAGATGTTTGCTTTCTTCAACGCCAGCTTTAGTCTTCATCTCGGCAGTCTTGCCTTCTTTAGTTAATCTTTAGTAATCCAATCTAGAAGGAGCCTCTGTAGATTCATGTTACCTTTTCTTTGTTTTCTCTCGCAACTCTGCTCTTGTTGTCCAGTTTCTGAATTTGTTTTTTTTTGTTGTTGTTTGTTTGTTTTTGTTTTTGTTTTTTTGTTTTTTTGGTATGTTTTGAGTTAGTCAAGCTGGGAAAGTTGTTGCCAATGTCAGGTACTCCAGTGTGACACCACATGTGAAGTAACTTGACTACTTTTAGTTTTGAGTGAAATACCTAGGCCCCTTCATACACTGTTTCCTTGTGAGTTATTTTCCACTGTTGCCACTAAAGCTATTTAAGACTTCTTTGGCTTAAGCTGAGCTCACCTCTTCTCTCTTGGTCAAATGATCTTGCTTTCTACTTCTCTGAGGAAAAAAATAAGTCCCCAGCTAGTTGCCAGTTCTCCATTCTACCAAGAAGAGCTGCCTGTGTGAAAGCTGATCTTTCTCTGCTCAGATTTTACATCCCATCTCTTCTTGTGTTAGAGCTCACTTCATGACTTACTTTTTCCTTTTCATTATCTCATTTTCTACTCAACTATTAATGTTTCCATGAATTTAGATGGAAAAAGATAAATTTTCCCAATCTGTAAAGCAGTTATTTCTAAAACCCTCGTAACCCTTTTTGAACTATTATCTGTGTTCCTTTGTTTTCAAAGAAAGAAGTCAAAGTTTAATCCGATTACTAATTAAACTCAATTCTTACATCACCTTCTGTGTAGTTTTCAACCCTAGTAGCAAGTATCTTCTAGTACCACTCCTCTGACGCTTGTGTTTATATACTCTCTTGGTAACTCTTCACTCCTTGCTGGAATAAAATACCCAACATCCAAATTAAGGAAGTAAAGGTTTATTTAGCTCACAGTTTGTAGAGGTTTCAGTCTATATTCAGCTGAGTTTCAGGCAGTGTGGCACATGGCAGAGAGCAGTTCGTGGCAGCAGAAGACAGGGAAGACAAAGGGAAAGGCAACAGCAGTGGCTTCTAGGAAGCCTTTCTGTTCTTCCACAGTGACTGTGAAGATGAGAGCTACATTGAGGAAATGGTGTGTAGAATCATTCTTCAACCCTTTTATATACCTGTTCTGTGCTGAGTCACCCTAGGGTGGGCCCTGCAAGCCCCAAGAGAGGGCCTCCATATCCCATGGAGGAGCCTCCACTCCCTGGGGCATAGAGTTGCAGAGCAGATCCAGCCAAGCTTCTGACCCTTCAAGTTGACACATTTTGTCAACCATCACATATACTGTGACTTCTTTCTTCTAATAAAAATGGATAATTTTAACTATAACAGCCATTTTTATTTGGCTGTATTTATAGTCCCTTTATATGTAACACCCTGTTTCCTCAGTGTGGTAGTCTGATGTTTTAAATTATGTAGAGAGCCCATTTTCCTGGATTTCTTGTTAATGTTTTGCTTATATCCATTTTCACTTTCTTTCAAGGGCCTCTCTTCCTTTTTATGCGTACTTGTGTTTTTCCAGAGTGAATTTGTCTACTCTGATGGATTTGCGTAATCTTTTTATTATTTTTTAGCCGGCCACGGTGGCTCACGCCTGTAATCCCAGCACTTGGGAGGCTGAAGCAGGAGGATTGTTGTGAGTTCGAGACCAGCAGACCAGCCTGGGCTACAAAAGTGAGCTCAAAGCCAGCCTGAACTGCACAGTGAGACCCTGTCTCAAAAAGAAAAAAAAAAATCTTTTTATTATTTTTTTATTATTTTTCTTGTATTTGGTAACAATATACTGATGACTTTCATTTCATATTCCCAATTTAAGGTACAGATACATACATATATATATACATATATATGTGTGTGTGTGTGTGTGTGTGTGTGTGTGTGTGTATATATATATATATCTGATACTATATTTTAGTTGATCAATTTCATCTAGGTGCCCCATAGCCAGTTCACACTCAACTTTTCCAGAGCAAACTCATTTTGTCATGCCACAAATTTTGCACCTATCTACATTAATTTTCTGTTATTACTGTCATAAATTATATCTAGTGGCTTCATACAAATTTATGATTTAAGATTTCTGTAGGTGAAGTATTTGACATGAGTTTCAGTGGGATGACTAAGGTGTTGACGTAAGAGATTCTAACAGAAAATATATTTCTCTGCTTTTCTAGCATCTAGTAGCTGCAGCTTTTTCTTACTCTGCATCACTGACATTTTGTTATAGTCAAATTTCTCCAGCCTTCTCTTTATCTGGACATCTGAGTATACATTAGGCCTACTCAGATGAAATAGAATAATCTCTCCATCTCAAGGTTCTTAATTTTATCACAGAAAAAGTCTTTACTGTGTATGTCAGCAAATTTCATTTCCATTTCATTGCAAAAATTATGATTATTTCATACTGTTGTTTAAAATCTTTCATTCGCTCCCCATTGCTGTACCTAATGGTATAAGTAGACTTCACAGCCCCCCCCCCTTTTTTTTTGTCTAATCTCATTGTCTTTCTTATTGCTGGGACAAGATGGTATAACAAACATCCTCATTTTTGTTTGTTCTTGGCTTCTTGAATGTAGGACTCTATTCACTGAAATATACCTAAAGAAATGTGAAAATGCTCCATTAATATTGGATGATAATATGCATGAGTGTTTATAAACCGATTATTAAATAGATTATACTTTGTAAATACTGTGAAGAAATGTTAGCATCT
The DNA here is from genome assembly GCA_004027025.1 of Myocastor coypus. NCBI lineage: Eukaryota > Metazoa > Chordata > Mammalia > Rodentia > Myocastoridae > Myocastor > Myocastor coypus. The sequence goes on along the minus strand of PVJA010026936.1, from coordinate 18,166 downwards.
TTTAGAGAGTATATACTTGAAATACTTGAAAACCTTTTTGTAATAACTCGTACTTTGCCAATAAGAACAGAACACAGTCTCATTCCTTAGGAAGAAGGAATCTTTTCTTTTTCTGTCCTGTTCCCCTTCCCTCCCACTTCACCCTGTGCAGGTGTACCCCTTCCATCCTCTGCTGTTACAAAAAAACCAGCATGAGCATTCCCATCCCCAGCGTGCTGGTGCCAGACTGACTTCACTACGTAGCAGAATTTTTAGCAGATGAACTTGGATGAGTGGGCAGGAATAAATTTTGCTGGCAAGCAGTGGAGCAGAGTAGCTCTATAATAGAATTGACCTCACTTTTAATCCTTTCTCTGCTATTATAGGCTAACATTGTTTAATTTTAGCCTAACTTAGCCCTGTCAAATGGTAGTAATCATAATACTTACTACTCTACTAAGTGTGACTATTAATTAGTGTAGAGTACCTGTCACATAAGCACATGGAAGTTTTAGTTTCAAGCATTATGTAAGTTGATAATGTGGCTTGAATTGACTTAAACTCCTTAAATGTACATTTCTGAAAGGCTAAACAGTCAAGAATTAGTTTTATGTTTATCATCAAAAGACTTACTATTTAAGGATGAATGTTTACCACATTGAATCTCTGAGATCAGAGTATTGAATTCTTCAAGTGTGGGCAGTGAGACATGGAGCAGGTGGAGTCATCTGGCTAAAGCCATCCAGGAGCTAGCAGGCACATCCTGTGGGACTGGTGCTAGCCTGGACCTTGGACTTCCTTCCTTGCAGGCCTTTATAGATGCCCTACTTCTGCCAGCTATGACTTTCTCATGATTCTTCTTTTGAATGAGAGTACTCCTTGTCTTGGACTTAGATCGAAAGTTGCCTTTTTCAAAAATTTATTTTCTAGAAATGTATTTATCCAAGCTATTAGTGACTTAAGTATTTGTGCTAGCAAATAAGACATCAAAAGTTAGGCATTTCAGAGTAGAGCACTAACTCTAATGTTATCATTTTTAGCCTCTATTTTATTTGCTCTGTCTTTTTTCCTGTTACATACCTTTCATCCAATTGCTGAAACAAGAAGAGAAAAAGGAAGGAACTTTCTTCAGAGAAGCTGTCTTTTTATTCAGGACAACTACTTCTATTTAGGAACCTTAAATGCATTCAACTTTGGCTACCCTAAGTGCAAGAGAAGCTAGGACATACCCCAGTGTATAGCACACATGCCACCACAGGCTGTTTGTTATCACTTGAAGCTCTAAAAAGTTCATCATCCGTGATATAGATTATTCTGAGGTCACTAGCAATATGTGTACCATGTGTCTGTCCTGTGTTATGGGCCCTGTTTTCATATACCGTGTGTGTGTGTGTGTGTGTGTGTGTGTGTGTGTGTGTGTGTGTATCGCCACCAAAGATCTTACCATGGGTATACTAATTAATAGCATCGTTTGTTTTCCTCTTCAAAAATAAAACTTTGAAATAAGACCTGGTTCTTCAGCTTTCTGTCTTTATTGCTTAGCAATATCTAGTACTTGAAAGACAGAAAATATTCTCTAGATGCTTTTTCAAAGATACAATTAGTTAGGCTTGGCAGATAGTTTGGCGGCATAAGCACCTGCCTGGCGAGTTCAAAATCCATTCCAAGTTACTGTATGCTGTGTCAACCCCAGAACCCCAGGCGCACCATTCCAACCTCAAAACATGGCATGGTGGCCCACACCTATAATCCCAGCACTAGAGAACCTGAGACAGGAGGATCACAAGTCCAGACTGTGTAGCAAGACCGTATATCAAAAAATAATAATAGAAATACTTTTTTTTAAAGTATTCATCAAAAATGGTATAATAGTGCATACAAATAGTTTCTCCATATTTGTCTTGCTATTATTGTTTATTGAATACTGACCATATGCCACAAAAAAAGTTTATGATACATCCTCAGAATTTTCATAATAGGCTATTATGTTAGCAACCTCATCTTATAGTTGAAGAAACAGGCTCATACAAGAAAAATAACTTAACCAAAAGTCTTAAAACTTAGTGGAAGAATTAGGCTTCTCATCCAATGGTCAGACCCCAGAGCCCAAGGTTTCAAAAGCTGTGGTATACTATATTAAATTTTTCTCAAATATGAGGATATATGTGAAATTTTTGAAATTCTTCTAACTAAAAAAAAAAAAAAAAAAAAATGTTCCTGAAAGTAATCTCCCCAGTGAAAAATAATTCTGAAACTAAAAGGTAAAACCTGGCCTTACGATTATACTGAATTTTAATAATCACCTGTAAATTAATTATTTTGTGCAAACAGGTTATTCAAATACTCTCTTTAAATTTTAGTGTTCTACAGCTGATGCAGACCTTACACTTGTGATTATCCTTCTGCCTCAGCTTCCCCAATGCCAGGGTTACAGGCATGCAGCACCACACCTGGCTGCTGTACTATTTATGGGCTTTTTGTTATTTTTTTTTAACTATTTTCTTTTTTGGTATTGAAGTGGTAGGATTATTTCCACAGAAGACTGTATTATAGGAATATCAGTCTTTATCGCTGGTGACCAAGCTTGGGACACATCAAAACAGAGTCATACTCAGCCCAGTTCTTTGTTCTGCTTTTGCTTACATACTTTCCCCAGTTGACAGGGCAGTCATGATATAATAATGCCCTCTTTACTGGAAGTATAAGGTTTGGGAGACTATCACTGGAATAGTTTACAGCCTGGTATGGGATTTATGGCAACATATGGCTTAACTCTGCTTCCTTTATTTAGTCCTGCTTCTTACCTTCTCTCTTTCATGTTTGTCAAGTTTGTTTTTGTTTTTTAAGGAATCTCCACACTTCTTTCCATAATGGTTGCACCAGTCTTGTTTTTTGTTTGTTTGTTTGTTTGTTTGTTTGTTTTAATGAGTTTAGGGCAGAGTCTACGGGGTGTATAGGGCCTCACTACATAGATAGGACTTAATAGTGATTTTCCTGTTTTCAGCCTCCCAAGTGCTGGGATTACAGGTATTCACCATCACTCCCAGTCTCAATGATCTCAGTGTGCCCCCAGGGCAGGGCCAGCGTAACATGCTGAGGATTGAACCTCAGCCACTGTGCTCTGCCTAAATAGGCACTTTAGTCCACTGAGCTATGTGGCTGGCCCTACGTTTGTCAGGTTTTAATAAGGCAGGGAACAAGTGAAGGACTTGGGCAATTTAGGTGGGGTTACATAGGGGTAACTCAGCCCAGTTGTCCTCCTGTCACTGACACATTCTGGGAACACCCACACAGAGTTGATTCTGCCTCAGTCCTTCCTATTTCTAAGGCAAATTGAATACTAAACTAGAACTTCTTTGACTTAACGATAGGATTAATTCCTCAGGAGCTGCCATCCCCTACATTTCCCTCTATGGTATTATTTTTTCTTTTAAGAAGTACAATATCTACCTGAAGATGATGGCTTGAGTTTTACCTGGTCTTCAGTATTAACCCTCAGCATCATCAGGTTTTTTAAAATTTTATTAATTTTAATGAGAAATAAATAACAATGAGAGAGGTTCCTATTGAACAGGGAATCATACCACCTTTGGTTGTCATACCCACTGCACAACTTTTCCCTCTCTTCAGGATCAAGGTCTAGTCTGTCTAGGTTCTTCATGCTAACTTCCCAGTTGTTGGCATAGAAACTGCACTCTCAGGGCTACACATATAGCCCTCCCTGTTTTATGCACAACAAATTAAGTCATCTTCTAGGTTTTTTTTTATTTTTTTAACTTTTTTATTACTTTTAATAAGAAATAACAATATGATAGTTTCAAAACACAGTAGTACATTTGCAGTAGTTGGCATATTGCATATTGTTGTCCTCATAGTAGTTACACAGGGCACAGGGTATAGACATGGTACCTTTTCTAATCGATATTGGTAAGGAAAGAAAAAATATCTTCTCTTTGAACTGAGAGGAAGTGGTTGTATACATAGTCCTGTGTTCCATAATTGCATTGGGTTACTGGTGAAATTGGCAATGTTGGAGGCTATTGATTTAAGCCTCTTACAGCTGTTTTATAACACTACTTCCGCAAGGGAATTTATGTACTCATGTAGCTGCTTCACCACAGCTGCTACATTCTGTTCTGTTCTGCTAGCCAGTGAAGTCGCTATAGGCCAGTCTGAATGTGTTAGGGCTTCTACTCTAGTAGCTAGGCTTCCAGCTACAGCTACCCTGCCTAGAATTGGCACTAAAGCAGGGGCTACCCCTCGTACTTGAGTTTGTCTTTCATATGAGAAAACTTAGGAGAACAAATGTAAGTCCTTCAGTTCCTTGGTCCTTCTACAGGGAATCAATGTAGTGGGGAAGGGCCCATCCCAGTTAATGTCCATCTATGATCTGGGCACTTAACCCATTGATGCCGAAAAACCACCAACCTAGAGGAGCCCTGTAGGCAAGGTTCTGCAGAGCTAATTGGCAGCAAGTAACTTGGTTCTTCCCTTGTCCGACACAAAATCCTTTTTCATATATCATTTCTATCGTAGACGGGCACAAGCAGCTAGATATTATGGGCTCTGAGACCCCAGCCAAATAAAATGGTGGACTGGATTGATTACACATCCAACAAGTTTCTGCTGATTTAGGGTTAGACAAATTTAACAGGTAGTGGGTTTCACTGAGCCACTGAATTGATAGATTTCAGACATAGCTCCCAGCCTATCTACATCATTCTGGAGGACTGGATTTTGAGCTCCCTGGGTCTTGGAGTCAATGACTGTTTGTACAGACCTACATCTGAGATGACTACCAGGCAAGTATTCTGTATGCAGTATGGCTCCCAGATCAGCTGGATCAGGGGCCACCAACTTCCAAGGGTTTATTTCCACTTAGGTGATTTTTAAAAAGTATTCCCGGGTCATATGGGCACATATGCATTCCCAAAGTAAGTCTGGTCAACCAGAGTAGGTCCACAGTATTCTTCCATCCAATCTTAACCTGCAAACAGAATCTGTCAGTATGTCCAGTGAGACAACCAGCCCTTTTTTCCCTATGTATACTTGAATGTATCTATCTCTTTGTTTCCAGGGATGTGAAACCCAGCTTTGGTGTCTCTTACCCCTTGGAGTAGGTGCCTCTTCTGTACTGATTATTATGCAGTCCCTGCATGAGCAGTGTGTCTTTTTTTTTTTTTTCATTTTGCAGTTTACCTCCCCTTATCTTTGGGCATACGTAGAACACCAAAGTGACTATGGTATGTTAAGTTTGGTTACCATGGCTCCCAGCTAGTGTTGGGGTACTGCCCACTTTTGGATCTCACAATCAGGGAAAGAATGCTTTGCCAGATCAGCCTTTCCCTTCCAGAAAAAGGGGTTCCACATTTTCTCTACTGGGACACTTACAGTTTACTGAGCACAAGGGAGGCACAGAGAGGCAAGCACAGCCTGTCTGAATCCAGTGGAGTCTTCCTACTGGAAGAGTATAGTTGCAGAGGTGCTCTCCTTGTGTCTCTGGGCCAGGAGCTGTCATCCCCATTCTGTGATGGCTGCCAAGAAGATTAACATTGCCTGGAACAGCAGGCTTATTGTGGTGATTTGGCCAGAGCTGCCTTCTTCAGAATGCTGAGGCACATGGGGTTTAGGAGCAGGTAGGGCAGGACTTTGGCCACCCACTTTTTGACTTACAAGTGATAAATCCATGGCATGCAACTTGTAACTTTAAAAACAGTGGCCATGGTTAGGATAGTGTCATTTGGCCCCACCCATCTGAGCTGTAAGGGCTCCTCCTTTCAACTTTTGATTAACATCTAGTCCCCAGGTTCAAAAACATGTACAGGGCTATGAAGCGGGAGAGAGAGGCCTAACACAGTTCCTCTGTAGTCATTCAAAGTCCTTTGTAATGCCTGCAGTTGCTGCTGGAAGCTGAGTCCCAATTTCTTGGAGTCCCTCCAACACCAGGGTGGTAGCCTCCCTAAAAGGATTTCAAAGGGAGTAAGCCCATCCTGGTATGGGGTACAACATGACTGCAGCAGGGCCAACAGAAGCATAGACACCCAATTTGTACCGGTTTCCTGGCACAGTTTGGACAAAGTGCAATTCTGTCTTTCTACTTGGCCTGAGCTCTGGGGCAGTTAGGCAGTATACAGCTTCCATTTTAGGCCCAAACAAAGTCAAGAAGCTCTACCCACAAAAGCAGGCCCGTTAGCTGAACTCACTATCATGGGGAACCCATACTGGGGAATGATCAGTTCCATGAATGCTTTTAGCATCTTTCTGGGGGGTCTCAATTCTGGTAGGCATGGCCTCTACCCATCCTGAGTAGGTGCAAATAAGCACCAACAAATACCTTTTTTTTTTTTTTTTTCTAACCCTAGACTTAATCTTGGTGAAATCTACCTTAGTGTCTTTAAAAACAAGGATTCCCTGCTGGTGGAAGCCCTGTGAGTGAGAAACTGGATTGTTACTGGCACAAGTCACACATTTACTGGCTGCTGAGGCACACAGAATCAAAACCTGGATATATAAAAATAGCAGCCAAACACTTCTGCCATAGCCTTCTTGCTCAGATGGGTCTTGTCATGTAGCTCCTGAGTAACAAAATGCTCTTTCTCCTTGTAGGCTTTGCCATCTCTCCCCCCATCCATCCATCCATCCATCCATCTATCCGTAGTGCAGGATCTCACTATGCTGCTTGGACTCATTGTGATTCTCCTGCTTCTCAAGCCTCTCAGCACTGGGATTACAGACATATGCCACCATGCCCAGACTCAGTCACTGGCTCAGTGCACCCTGGAGGTGAGGCTGACAAAGCATGTGGTGCTGAGGATCAAACCACAGTCCCTGAGCTTGCCTATTAAGCAGGCACTTAGTCTTCTGGACTGTTTCGTCAGCCATCCATTTCTTTCTGACACCCCTTCTGACTTGACCCACCATTAACTTAGTCTTCCATTACTTAGGTGGCTGAAGGAATGGTGCTCCCATGACATGTTTCCATTAACAAATCTCCCACAGCCACTCACTTCACTGCCATATGAGTAGCTCTGTTGCTTCCGGCCTCTATAGCATTCCCTTTTTGATGTCTGGGGCAGTATATAATTGCCACCTTAATGGGCCACCACCTGCAACAAGTTTAGTGTCTCGGAATGAGACCAGGGTCTTGGAGGGGTCATGTCCTACAGATCAGATCTTTCAGAATATACAGCCTCAGTAATCTCCGCACAATCATGTTTAGAAAGCTCCAATGACATTGGCAGAAGAGAAGCAGGGTAAATGGCCTGTATAGTTTTAGAGTTAAACCGTGAATCGTTGAGGGCATCCTGGTATTGGGCCAGCCTGATACCAGAGAGCCAGCCACTTTCCAGCAAGTCCCCGAAACAGTGTCTTCACTGCATGGGGTACAAACATGCTCAACTTGTCTCACAGTCAGTTTATCAGTTTCTTTTACCAAAACAGTAGTCCACAAGCAAGACAGCCTCCCAGTTGCCATATAGTCTAGTGTTTTGGACAGATAGGCCATAGAGTATGTCGGTGGCCCTCTCCCATTGCAACTCCTTTCTCATGAACAATTGGAAGGGCTTAGTGATATTTGGTAAATGCAGAGCAAGGGGGGGGGGGGGTCCCCTCAGCAGCTCTTTGCTCTTGAAATGCTCTTTGCCATTCAGAGTTCCAATCAAAGGTTATTATTTCCCTTTAGGGCTTCTTCATGTAAGGGCTTAGCAGTGGTAGCAAAGTCTAGCACCCACAAACAGCAATAAGGCACTGTTCCCAAGAACTCCTATAATCCTTTTCAGATTTTTGGCTCCTTCAGCCCTTGAATGGTTTATTTCTGGAAGCTGGTAAGGAACAAGTCCCTCCTGATAGGATGAACCTGAGGAATTTCACAGTTTGAGGACATGTTTTTCTTAGAGACCCAGTTCCCCTTATTTTGCAACAGCTCTAGTAGTTTCTTTGTCCTTCACATAACTCCCAAGTCTCAGTGGCAAACAAAGAGATCATCTACATACTTCAAGAGAGAAAATTTAGGATTATTTTCACCAAAATGCACCAGATGCTTTGACAAGGCTTCTCCAAAAATAGTAGGCAAGTTCTTAAATCCTTGTGGTAACCATGTCCATGTCTCCTGGCACTTGCATACCCCGTCAGGATCCTCCCATTCAAATGCAAAGATTCCTAGGAAGCAGCTAACAAGGGAATACAAAAGAAGATATCGTTTAAATCTAAGACTATAGGGGGCTTGCCAGGTAGCTCAGCTGATTAAAGCCCATGATTCTGCAAAGTTACTATGGCGCTGGGGACCACAGTTCAGTCCCCACCACCACATGGAGCATGAGACCTTCCCTGGCAACCTGTGCCAGGCCCCCCGCAAAAAAAAAAAAAAAAAAAAACCCTAAGATGTATATTAGACCTGTTTGGGAGGGAGCAGGCTCATTAGAGTATAGGGGTTAGGTACAGTAGCGTGTAGGATCATAGGGCATTTATAGCCCTCAAATCCATTTGTCCCCAGCTTTCAAATCAGGAAAGGTGGTGGCATTCTTCCAATATTCTGTCCTGGAGAAGTCTCTGGTTGTGGGTCCTTGTGCCTTTCTAAACCTCCATATCAGTAGGATATTACCTTAAGTGGACTGGTTTAGCATGCCCACCACCACCCCTCCCCCATGGTTAAAACCTGGGCCCCTGGAGGATGGCCATCACTTACTTTGGTGCCCACAGTCATGCCTTGTGGAGAGAAAGACACACTTTCAGAGGAGGTCAACCCAACAGGGAAAAGACAGTCAGGCATCATTAAGAATGAACAGTTAACCGTGTTTTCCTAGCCGAACCTGTCACAGTTCTAAGAAACAATAGAAAGAGATCTGGCCAGTTGTGCCATGTGCTTATATTCTTCCCCTATGTCAGTTAGGAAATTTAGGGGTTTTTCTCTCAATCTTTGCTGTCAGCATGGGTTCCTCAGGGCCAAGAAACCCATGCCCCTGTCAATCCGACTGACCTACCGCGTCTTCCATAGGCATGTCCTTTTTGACCCTCATCCATTTGCTAACCAACTTTGGACATTCTTGAAGTGTCCCTTCTTCCTACAGTGAGCACTCCAGAGCCAACATGTTCTTTTCAACTTTGTCTCCAGATCTACTTCCTTCCTACGTGGAGCTCCCATGACTTTCCTCTTCTGCCTGTATTTCCATTCTGCATCATCTCTTACAAAACATCTGAGCTCTCTGTCAACACTGGCATGTTCTTCCCATGCAACACCTCTTAATTTCTGTAACTTGGGGCGTATACTGGGCTGAGTCATAAAGGCCATACTGAGAAATGCAAGCACGCTCGTTTGTCTCCAGATTGAACTGAGTATGTATCTGGTAGCCCTCCATTAGACACTCAAGAAAAGCTGTGGGGCTCTCATTCAGTCCCTGGCACACTTCTCCACCTTAAGTTAGTGGGTAGCCCTTGCAGTGGCCAATAGCCCCTTCCTTAGGGCTACATGATGATCTCTTAAAGCTTTCATTCCACCACCACCACCCCTCCCCCATTTCTAACTTGGCCTGTTCCTCTGCTCTCTGAATCCTATTTCTTTCCTCTGAAGTAAACAAAGTCAGGAGAATCTCTTGACAGTCACCCCAAGTGGGAAAATGCATTTTAAACACCCATTCCAGTGAAGTAGTTAAAGCTGTTTCTGCCCAGAAAAAAGGGATTCTACTTTTTCCAGTTATACAAATTGCTAGTGGAAAAAGGAATATACAATAAAACAGATCTGAGGTCCCCCTCAGATTTCTCTGTCAACACTGTCTGCATGAGGGGGAAAACTGAAACCAGACCAGAGGATGACACTTTCCCTACCCTCCATTTCCCACATTCACTGGAGAGGGCAGAGGAATTAGGTGGATACACAGGCATCAATCACTTGGTTGTGGGCCTGAGGCTGTGATAGGTTGGCCACCTTGTGGCAGCAAAGAAACAGGCAGAAGGAAAAAGGGAAAGGGGCTTTATTTTCTTAGAGGACACAAAGAGAATTCAGGGAAGATAAGGAATTCTCTGAATTGGAACAAAGGGAAGCTGAGGCTTTTATGGCTTTTTACCAGCGGTGGGGTTTGAGGAGAATGTTTAGATATACCTGAGGAGCTGATTGGGGCCTTCCCTGAGGTGGCAGGACAGGTGAAGGGAAATTGCACCCTGGGCTGAGTTGGAGAAGAGGAGAGATGATCTTTGGGAAGATAAGCTGTTGTTTTAAGGGCTTCAGCCATAAGAGATGACCACTGTAATGATTCAGCAATTCATACTAGGGCCAGAACCTATCAAGTAGAAGTCCCCTTCATTCCATTCATGTGGAAGAAGCCCATTCTCCGGGACTGCAGTTCTAGGTGTGAGATAGAGCAGCTATACCACAGAACTTGGAACATCTTCAGCAGTAGCTGAGGACAACAGAGGGACCTTGGTCCCTAAAGACTTTGCTCTCACAATCAGTACACAGTCAGGGCTTCCAGATGCATACATCCTGAGCCATTGAGGCAACATTCGAATTGCAGAGCCAGGAATTAATGTGTGGGAGTTGGTCTGGGTGCCCTGGCTCCTCCATTACTACTTCCCATAATCTCCTGGCTATATGAAGATGGATCATTCCCTCTGCCAGCTAGCCCACCCCAGAGGAAAGCCATTTCATTTAATTGCATGGCAAGCTTTCACTTTGTCATGTTTATCTCATGTTCACCTTGGAACTTAACAAAGTTCCTGATCATGCAGCTCAGCAGCCCCCACCCACTGCAAAGGTGGCAGGAGTGCTCTTTTTATCCACACTCCAAGTAAAAACCTGAGCCTAATGCAGATTTTTGTTTGTTTGTTTGTTTGTTTGTTTGTTTTTTAATGAGCAGAATATATTTATTAGGGGAAAGAAAGCTCCTGTCAGGGACAGGAGGGACGCCCACCCCCACATCCAGCATATTGTCCCCAGGAAGCTGTCTCTTCCAGGGACTTTCTAGTATAAACCATGCAGTGAGGTGGGTCTGAGGTGAAATCATGGAAACTCTCTTAGGTGGCCATGAGGTGGCACAAAACTATGGTCAGCCAATGAAATTATAAGCACCATTGCTCAGGTAACATTGATTAAATCCAGGACCAAGTGGGGAAATGAGTCAAGTAGCAAGTGGCTTGACTCAAGGACAGCATCCATTCCTGTTAGGAGTTGGATTAGTGATTTATTTGGGCTCTTTTAAGGTGATTGATATCTATTTAGAATAGGTAAGTATGTGGCTACATTTGTTTTCTCTTTCATCTTGAAGTCTAGTCCACAGCAGGGGTATCTACCTCTTGCAAAGCTGTAGTCATTTTGTCTTCCATATTGTCTCCTTGAGGGCCTGGTCCTGTCTAACTGCTTATAGTACTTCATTCTAATTTAGCTGCCTACAACACAGGGAAACACTTTTACCTTTTAATTGAAAAACACCTGTAAATATTGACTGAAATCTTAACATTTTCTTTTAAAAATGTTTAACAATTTTAGCCGGGCGTGGTGGCGACCAATTAGAACACATGCAATATATTATAAAACATTAGGCAGTGTTACTTTTGAGAAATATAAAATCTGAAAGGTCACTTTTATTTAAATACCATTGGCATGAAATACTTAAGTTACATAAGAAATCAACCAGGTGAACTTAATATACTTGTGAAGTACGCAGCATTTAGCCAGATCAAATCAGTGTCCCATTCATTGTTTTGGATATGGCCCCTATTGTAAGCAAGGGACACTGCCAAAGGATTTCTCCTTTTAATATTCTGGCTTTGAGTTTTACATTCTAAAGACAAGGCCTGGCTCTATCTATAGGCACAAAGCCATTGGACACTGTGTAGCCAGTGTCTTTAGAACTTTTTTTTTTTTTTTTTTTAAACCAGAAATCTGTCTTTGGGAACCTGTTTTATTAATGAAATACTTTTTGGGCCTTACACATGAACAACAATATATAACATTTGTAAAAACTAGTCTTGGCATAATTTTGGTTAGTTAGCAACCTGAATATATTGTAGTATCAAAATTATAGCTAAAGCAAGATGTCTTCTAAAGTCTGCTTCTGTTGAAGTACACAATGATTAGAAGGAAAGTCAGGGTTGGAGAAGGGCAAGGAGACCTGTTTCAATGTCCAGCAATAGGCTGGGTTTTGTTGTTGTTGTTTTTTTCCCCCTCTATAGTCATGATTACCCAGGGCTCCTCCATGGAGATGACAGGTAAAGATAACAGTCTGGCCAGAGGGAGGAGGCAGGCCCAGAGCCCTTCAGTCTTAATGGACCTGGGAAGCTGGGTCTCAGCTTCGGGGCCTCCATCTCATAGTGCAGTCTCACTTCCAATGGCTGCTTTGGCAGTCAGGGCATGGCTTGTGGGCCTTGGCTTCTGGTAGCAGTAGCAGATGAACCTCATTGTCATTGAGCTCTTCTTGTAACCCAGAGAATCAGACTCAGGGTCTATTTTGAGGGCACAACAAAGGCAACATATAGTTTGACACAGTGGCAAAGACTGCAGTTTTGTTCTCCCAGGTTTCCAGATAGACTGTCCCAAGTGGCAGGACAGGAAGGAGGACAATTACAACTCCTGCCTCCCAGGCTATGGGTTCAGTTGTAATCTGAAGGCACAGGCAAGGCAGGGATTGTGGCTGCATTGGGAACACAAAATGAACAACGCAGACAATTGGACGACACAAACCCAAGAAAATTTGGTCCTCTCTGACCCTTTTTCTCATCAATTTAGGCTTTAGGCTGGTTTAAACCAAAACAAACAGTTGCCCTCTGCCTAAGTAGCCAACTTCTCACAGACTCTTATCTAGGAAAAAACACAAAATCAGTCTCTCTACCCCACCTCAGAAAACTACCAACCAACCTCCCAGGAATAATAATCTGAGAGAAATGACACAAATTACTTCCACACCTGGAAGCTAAAGGGCTGAGAACCAGCCTTGAGAAAAGTATAAAAACCAATTAGATCTTACCCAGTTGGAAAGTAAACTCAATTCTTTCTCTCCCTACTCAGGGTACCCCACCCCCAGCTACTCCTGGACTAACTGAATTCGGCTGCAGCATCAAAGTAGGCATGGAGGCAGAGTGAGCATTTTTATTTTATTTTATATTTTAATTTATTTTTAATATTAAAAACAAAAGCAAAACCAAATAGATACAAAGATAGAAATAGGATAACATACAACCATATATATGATATTTTTATATTTTTATATTTTATATGATATTTTTAAAATAAGAATAACAAATTAACAATGATTATATTACCAATTTTTATCAGATCTATTGCTCATTTTTTTTAAATTTTATTTATTCATTTTTTTCTTGTTTCACAACCTTTGTTTGTTTATTCACTCATTTTTATGGCCAGCTCAGCCCACCCCAAGGGCAGGGCTGGCATAGCATGTGGCGCCGGGGATCGAACCGCGGTCCCTGAAGCCGCCCAAGCTTTCCCAAGCAGGCGCTTTAGACCACTGAGCCATCCCGCCGGGCCCCTATTATTGCTCATATTAACAGACATAGTTATGCAAGACTGGACAAATAATTGAATATTAACACTTGCTTTCAGTAAACCTTAATTTTTTTCATGTAGACATTAGAAATGATACACATTTAGAAGACCAGTATGAGAGATATTCAGCCATGGTTTTTGTATTACACATTGCTGTCCTTGATGTAGTTGTTTAGGTCACAGATACCAGCATACAAAGTTAGTCAAAGTGAAAATTCTAAACACTAACTGCTATTAAAAAAAAAAAAAAAAAAACTGATGGAAATTATTAGTACAATCATCTCAGCCATCCTGTATATATGCTTGTATGATTTTTTCCCCTCTTTTATCTTTTCTCCTTTCCCTCATCTTCATTGTTTAATCCTTATGTTGACTTTCTTTTTGTTTTCTTATATTATACCTTTCAGGTTTTATTTGTTCTTTCAGGTTCTTATACTGGGGAGATAATATAATACTTGCACATGTGAGTCTGGTTTATTTTATTTGTAAGTATAGCCTCTAGCTACAATCCACTTGCCTATAAAGGCCTGAAGTTTGTCTTTTAGCTGAGTAATACTCCATTGTATAAAAATACATCCTTTTATCCATTCCTCAGGTGATGGGCATTTTGGTTGTTTCTGAGATTTGGCTATCACAAATAGTGCTGATATAAACATCGGTGTATGTATATCACTATGGCATGATATTTTCAGTTCTTTTGGGGAAGGACCCAGAAGGGGAATAGCTGGGTTGAATGGAATTTACAGTCCTAGTTTTTTGAGGCGTCTGAACACTGATTCCCATAGTAGCTATACCAGTCTACATTCCCACCAACAGTAGAGAAGGGTTCCTTTTACCCTGCAGCCTCTCTAGCATTTGTTACTGATTTCTTTATGACAGCCGTTCTTTCTGGGATGAAATGGAATCTCAGTGTTGTTTTAATTTGTATTTCCCAAATGACCAGTGCTGTGGAACATTTTTTTTCAGGTATTTATTTGCCATTTATATTTCTTCCTAAGAGAAGTATGTTATCACTTCAGATGCCCATTGTTGAGTTGGGCCTTTGAATTTTGGGTGCCTGATTTTTTGTTTGTTTTTCGTTCTTTATATATTCTTGATAGAAGTCCTTTGTCTGAATAACTGTTGAGATGTTTTCTTAATTTGTTGGTTTTGTTTTCACTCTATTGGCAATTTCTTTCTTTCTTTCTTTTGTCTTTTTGAGAAAGGGTCTCATTATGCAGTTCAGGCTGGCCTTGAGCTCACTTTTGTAGCCCAGGCTGGTCTCGAACTTACACTGATCCTCCTGCCTCAGCCTCCCAAGTGCTGGGATTACAGGCGTGAGCCACCACGCCCGGCCAGCAATTTCTTTTGATGTGCAAAAACTTTCCAGTTGTTGATTCTTTGAAGTATTTCCTGTGCAGTTCAGTTTTTGTTCATGAACCTTCTGCCTACTCCTATGTCTTCAAGATTGCTACCTACTTTCTCTTCCACTAGATTTAGTGTTTCTGTTTTAATATGTAGTTTTTTTACTACATGATGATAGACCTAGGTCCAGTTTTAATTTTCAGCATGTGGGAAGCCAGTTTTTCCAGCAACATTTGTTAAAGAGGCTATCTTTATTCCAGTAAACATGTTAGGCCTCTTTGTCAAAGATAAGGTAGCTGGGTGTGTTTGTAGTTGTATCTTCATCATTTAATCTGTTCCATTGATCCTGAATTCTGGGTTTTTGTTTTGTTTTTGGCCAGTATCATGCTGATTTAATCATGGTAACTCCTAGTATAATCCTAGTGTAATTTCAAGTCAGAGATTATAATGTTTCTCATCTTATCTTAGGCTGCCCAGGATTGCTTTTGCTATTCTAGGTCTTTTTCAGTCCAAATAAATTTTAGGAATGTTTTCTGTAGATCAGTGTAGTACATCGATGGTATTTTGATAGGGATTGCATTTAATCTGTGTAAAAATCTTAAGAGTACTCGGTGGTGAGTGGGCTTTTTAAGAGGAATGTCTTGCCCATGGGCATCCCAGGTGAGCCCCATAATGAGGAGCAAGGATTAAAAATCTTAAGAGTACTCAGTGGTGAGTGGTCTTTTTAACAGGGATGTCTTGCCCATGGGCATCGCAGGTGAGCCCCATAATGAAGTGGCAGGATTATGTCCCCAAGAGACTGTATTATAGGAGTAACAAGTCTTTATTGCTGGTGACCAAGCTTAGGACATATTGAAATGGAATCATGCTTAGCCCAGTTCTTTGTTGCACTTTTGCATATATAACCTCCTTGATTGTCATGATGGAATGTCATGCTTACCATAAGTATAAGGTTTGGCAGGACAGCACTGGAATAGGTTACATCCCAGTATGGAGATTTATGGCAATGTATGGCTTGGCTCTACTTCCTTTGATTAGTCCTACTTCTTCCCTTATCTCTTTCATGTTTGTCAATGGGTTTTTGTTTTGTTTGTTTTGTTGTATGAATTTAGGGCAGGCTGTACACTACAGGGGTCTACTGCATAGATCAGACTCAAAGATCTTCTCCTGTTTTCAGCCTCCCAAGTGCTGGGATTACAGGTGTGCACCATCACTCCCAGTCTCAATGATCTCAGTGTGCCCCAGAGTCAGAACCAGGACAACATGCTGAGGGTCGAACCCTTGCTGCTGCACTCTGCCTAAACAGGCACTTTAGTCCACTGAGCTATGTGGCTGGCCCTATGTTGATCAAGTTTTAATAAGGCAGGGAATGAGTGAAAGACTGGGGCAGTTTAGGCGGGATTACACAGGGGTAACTCAGCCTAGCTGTCTTCCTATCACTGAAACATTCTGGGCAGGCCCACACTGAGTTGATTCTCAGTCCTTCCTATTTCTAGTTTTTTTTTTTTTTTTTTTTTTTTAATTTTATTTATTATTTTTATTCTTGTTTCAGAACCTTTGTTTATTGACTCATTTTTATGGCCGACTCAGCCCGCCCCGAGGGCAGGGCTGGCGCAGCATGTGGTGCCGGGGATTGAACCGTGGTCCCTGAAGCCGCCCAAGCAGGCGCTTTAGAGCACTGAGCCATCCAGCCGGGCCCAGTCCTTCCTATTTCTAAGGTGAATAGGATACTAAACTAGTGCTTCTTTGGTGTATGACAGGCCCACTGATCGCCATCCCCTTATAGTGTTAAGAATCAATCTCAAGGCCTCCCATTTACCAGGCAGTTGCTGCACTGCTGAGTTACATCCCTGGCCCTTCTCTGCTAGGAATAAAGAAATTACCTGTTGATTTATGAGCAAAAGTTACAAATAAATTTTTGTTTAATATTTTGCATTTGGGACTGGCCAGATGGTTCAGCGGTCTCGCCTGCTTAGGAAAGCTTAGGGACTGTGGTTTGATCCCTGGCACCACATGCTGTGCCAGCCCTACCCCTAGAGCAGACTGAGCCAGCCATAATAATTTTAAAAAATAAAAAATAATAATAATAAACTTTAAAAAAATATTTTGTATTTGCAGTAAAAACTAATACTTGCTTTGATTGAAAATTAAACTAAATTTTTATTTGAGCTATAATACTTATATGTATTATACGCTTATTAGTGTTTTATAAATTTAATCTAGTTATATTTAATACTGAAAGTAAAAATCTTATCACATCTAATGCCAAAACATTAGACCCAGCAGAGTCAAAGGTTTCTCTGTCCATATTACCTTAGTTCCTTATCTTCATACAGTTAAGTTGGGCATATTCCTAATGTGGTGTGGACTAAAATGTAAGAGAAACCATCTTTAGTGTTTGGTAACAAAAGACCTTACCTGCTGAGACTCAATCAGAGCAGACTGAGAAGTAATACCACATTATTTCCCTAAATAAAGTCCTTGGGATAGCAATTCCCAGGGATGTTGATGTGCTACACCAAAAAAAGCTTCATAAGCAAATATGTTTTATAAACTGGATTCAAAGGTGTTTTAAAAGCTATTTCATTTACTGTGTGTTGCAGGTCTTAAATGATCAGTGTGTTTTAAGCATTGTCTCTGGATTCCTTTTCCATGTTTTTCCTCATGGAACTAGTGTTTTAAAACACATTTTGGGAAAAGGTTGGTAAAGTCTGTAGGGCATGTTTCTAGAGTAAAAAAATCTAACGTTTTGTGATTAAAAACTAAAACAATGTTGAGAATCCAGTACCATCTAGAAATATGTTCCACCAGAAAAAATCTTCCTACTAATTGTAATGTTCAGACTGCCTAAATTGATTAGCTATGCTTTGGAGTTATTAGAATAAATAAAGGTTAAAATACTATACGTTTTCTTTTAACAAAGGTTAATGTGGATAATAAAAAATAAAATAAAATTCAGCTTTCCAGGAAATCAATTAAAAGGAAATGAAGAAATCTCTCTCTCATAGATTAGATAATTCAACAGGAATCCTGGTAAATTTATAGAAATAATAATATTTGTTTCATATTGACTGGCATTGTACTTTAAATCTATTTAAGGCCTTATTTTGTATTTTCTGTCTTCTACTTCTGGGACATCTAATCAATTATTCTTTTTTTTTTTCAATTCTTTTGTTGTTTAAATTTAACAATGGTTATATTACATATTTTCATCATCGGATCAGTTTAGATTAATACATATAGGTATATAAGATTGATCAAACAACTAAACATTAACCTTTCTAAATCCACATTACTTTTTTTTTTCTTTTCCCCCTTTTTTTCTTTGAAAGTTGACATATTGCATATTGT
>PVJA010026935.1:0-29103 GCA_004027025.1 Myocastor coypus | reverse complement strand
AAAAAAAAAAAAAAAAAAAGAATGTTTTGTTATACAGGTCTTGCTTTGACTTGCCCTTGATCACCCAGAAAAAAAAAAAAAGCTGAATTACAATGCATAAAACGCAGAGCTAGATTAGTGAGATGAGCTTGAGGAGGCTTAGATCAATAGCCTCCAACATTACAAGCTTCACTGGTGGCCCACTGCAACTGCAGAACATTTGATGGTGTATGCATCTGCTTCCTCTTAGTCCAAAGAAAAGAATTTTCTTTTCTTTTCTTCTCTTTTTTTTTTCCTTTTTTCTTTTTTTTTCTTCTTAGTAACATCAATAGGGAGGTGGGTCACTCCCACACACTGTGCTCTGTAGAACTATTGTGAGGACAATATGCAATGTGTCAACTTTTTTAAAAAGAAGGGGAAAAAGAAAAAAAAAAGTAATGTTTATTGAAAATGTTAATGTTTAATTGTTTGATCAATCCTATATACCTTCTATATCTATCAATTTAAACTGATCTGATGATGAAAATATGTAATATAACCATTGTTAAATTTAAACAATAAGGGGCTGGGGAGATAGCTCTGAGGCACAAGTGCCTGCGTGGCAAGTGCAAGATCGTGAGTTTGAACCCCGGTCCCACAAAAAAAAAAAAAAAAAAAAAAAAAAAAAAAAAAAAAAAAAAAAAAAAAAAAAAAAAAAAAAAAAAAAAAAAAAAAGAAATTTAAACAATAAAAATATTAAATCATAAAAAAAGAATTATTATGTATGTGAGATACATGAATATATCATAGTACCTGCCACATTTAATATATGGTAATTAAATGGTTAAAAAGGTTCTTTAGAATTACAAACACAGGAGCTCAGTATGGTGGTGCATGCCTGTAATCCCAGCACTTAGGAGGCTGAGACAGGAGGATCAGTGCGAGTTCGAGACCAGCCTGGGCTACAGAAGTTAACTCAAGGCCAGCCTGAACTGCATATTGAGACCCTGTCTCAACAAGACAAAAAAAAAAAAAAAAAAAAAAAAAAAAAAAAAAAAAAAAAAAAAAAAAAAAAAAAAAAAAAAAAAAAAAAAAAAAAAAAAAAAAAAAGAAGAAAGAAAGAAAGAAAAAAGTTCAACATTATTGGTCATTTGAGAGATACAGTTTAAAACATCTCACCCCCAGAAAGAATAGCTATCATCCAGAAATCAACCAATAGCAAGTGCTGGAGGGTTCTGGGGAAAAAGGAACTCTTCTCTGTTGGTGGGTAGACTGATGCAACTACTGTGGAAATCAGTGTAGAGACTCCGCAAAAAACTAGGATTAGAGGCCCCATTCAACCCAGCTATTCTCCTTTTTAGTATTTTCCCAGAAGAATGAACAACATCATATCACAGCAATATATGAGCACCCATATTTATAGCAATGCAATTTGTCAGGGCTAATTAACTCTTGGAAATAACCCAAATGCCCATCAACTGAGAAATGGATAATAAAGATGTGCTCTTTTTATGCAGTGGAATACTACTCAGCCATAAAGAAGGATAAACTTGAGATTTTTACAAGATAAATAGATATGACTAGAGACCATACTCATAAGTGAAATAAATGAGACTCATGTAAACATCATGTTGTCTTGTACTTCAAGTACCTACGCTAAGGATAACAATACTCAATATATTAACTATTGGTATTTTCTTACTTTGTTATGAAATATTTTACCTTTTTTCCATAAGATCAGAAAGATTCAGAGCTTCTGGCTAATTTAGTGACTTAGTGCCACTTTAATGGGTATCTGTGAAAAAAAAAGTCTGAGAAAGTAGTTCTGTGTAAAGATGCTGAGTTCAAGATCCCATACTGAAAAAAAAAAAAAAAAAAAAAAAGAGAGAGAGAGAGAAAGATATATGTTTCTATTATCTATCTGTCTATGTATCTATCTATGAAGATATAATTTTATTTTACTGTGAAGACAAAGATGGGATAGAGGGTCTTCTCATGTGAGGCTGGTGCTTGGGTGTGGCCCTCAACCCTTGTTAAAAAAAAAAAAGATTCAGGGCTGTAAGTATACTCAGTAGTATAACATGTGCTTGGGGTGCCTGAAGTCCTTAGTTCAGACCCCAGCATCAAGGGGTGCATCTTTTTTTTTTAAAAGGTGGAGGAAATCTTAAATCTTATCAGATACCACTGTAACCTATAATTCCTCTTAGTATTAATTAAAACCAGGGTGTTATAATTTTACATTTTCTCTTTTGCTGTTTTGTTACCAGTTAGTTTTGTATGTTTCAAAAAATAAAAATCAGGGATAGGGAGATAGCTCTGTGGTCTTAAGTGCCTGCCTGGCTAGCTCAAGGGCCCAAGTGTGATCCCCAGTACCAGCACACTGTGCCAGCTTGGGCGTGCCCTGCTACCTCTGAAACCAGGCATGGTGGTGCATGCCTATAATCCCATTGCTGGGGAGGCTGATACAGGAAGATTACTACTATGTGGTCTGAGCCACATAGCAAGACTTTGTACCAAATGAATGTATGCATGAATGAATGAATGAATGAATGATTTAAGAAAAAAAAAAAAGGAAGAAACCAACAAAAACCCTAAAAAGAAAGTGACTGTGGATTTAGAAATTTAGCTTGTTAAGGTGTGAAAATGTTTGAGGTTGTTGTAGTTTGATTGTTTTGGTTTTCCATTGATAGTCATATTTGTATGAAGTCAAAGAGTTGAAGATACCATAATAATAAAAGGGATTGAGCCGGGTGTGGTGGTGCACGCTGTAATCCCAGCACTTGGGAGGCTGAGGCAGAAGGATCAGTGTAAGTTTGAGACCAGCCTGGACCACAAAAGTGAGCTCAAGGCCAGCCTGAACTGCACAGTGAGACCCTGTCTCAAAAAGACAAAAAACAAAACAAAGCAAAAAAAACCAACAACAAAAAAAGGGATTGGTACTAACACTAGAACTGTTACTAACCCTAGTATTATACTGAACTTTGTACTGATAGGAAGCCTAGGATTGCTCTAGAACATAGTCTTACTTTGATTCTCCTTTGTTTTTCTGTGTATCTCTCCTGTTCCTTCTTTCTGTGGGGTCCTTTTCAGCTTCTCTCTGCACCTTTACTCTCTGCCTTTGGACTACCTTTGCTTGCTACATCCAGCTTGCCTATGTGCTATTCTCCTAACCTTCCTCACGCTTCATTACATCACACATTAGCTGAACCTCTTACCAGTAACTAATAAACTTTTCACTATTTTCTAAATAATTTTCATTGCTTAGGGCTCAGTTTATCATTGTGGGCCAAATCTTCCTTCACCAAGAAGTTATTATAGTATAACATACAGAGCAGTTGTAGTATAATTGTCAGGCACTGTGTTTGTGTTTTCAGAGAACTGGTTAAGTTTTTTCAATAAGTATAATACTGCAAGTGCCCTTGCCTTTTGATTTCTAAGTAGAAGCAGAGAAGGGTGAAAAAGTCTCATCTAATGCTTTTGAATGCTCTACTGTTAGGGCTTTAAAGACATACTAAATAAGAATGCCAAGTGATATTTTGAAGCCCAAAACATATGCTTTATGATCATTTTTTCTCTAGTTAAAACTTGCTATTGAGTACATATTCTGTGTTAGACATTATCATTTAATTCTTTCATTTCATCCAATGAAGCATACAGAAAGCTTAGAACATGATTCTAGTTTTTGGTTTAAATAAAAATTTGTGTTGAGCCAGGAATCGTCTAGAATACCAGCTACTTAGGAGGCTGAAGCAGGAGGATCACAAGTTTGAGATCAACCTGGACAACTTGTCTTAAAAAGGAAATGGGGGGGGGCCCAGCGGGATGGCTCAGTGGTCTAAAGCGCCTGCTTGGGAAAGCTTGGGCGGCTTCAGGGACCGCGGTTCAATCCCTGGCACCACATGCTACACCAGCCCTTGGGGTGGGCTGAGCCGGCCATAAAAATGAGTGAATAAACAAACAAAGGTTCTGAAACAAGAAAAAAATAAATTAAATTTAAAAAAAAAAAAAAAAAAAAAAAGGAAATGGGATGAGTAGAAGCATGTATCAGCTAGAATGCTTGCCTGGAGTGCATAGGACCTTTAGTTTTATTCCCAGTACTGTCCTTCCAAAAAATTGTCTGGCTGCTTGCAGGTCCAAGCCACTGTAGTACAAACCTCTGTAGCACAGGCCTTTGGACAGGGTGGAATGGGTATTCATTATATTTATGTGAATTGCGTTGTTTTTGGATACTGATACATTAAAACAAAGATGGCACCTCGCATTTAATTATTTCTCTAGTTTTTCCTATTCATATGTTATTTCAATACATATTTATTATAGATTCTTTTGAGCAGGGTCTTGCTACACAGTTCAGACTCCTGTCTTAGCCTCCCCCAGCACTGGGATTACAGGCATGTGCCACACTTCTGGCTTTGGAGCCAGCACAGTGTGGGGCCCGCACAGCTGTGGCACTGGGAATTAAACTCAGGAACTTGTGCTTGCCAGGCAGGCGCTTAGACCTTAGACTGCCGAGCTATCTCTCCACCTAACTCCCAAACCCTGCCACATTCTTTTGAGACAGAGTCTTCTTATGCAGTTTAGGCTGGTTTTGAGTTCACTTTGTAGCCCACTCTGGTCGCAAACTCACAGTAATCCTTCTGCTCAGTCTCCTGAGTGTTGAGATTGCATGTGCTATGCCAGTCTCCTCATTCTCTTTTAAAGAATTAAGAAACAGGCCAGGCGTGGTGGCGCACGCCTATAATCCCAGCACTTGGGAGGTTGAGGCAGGAGGATTGGTGCAAGTTCAAGACCAGCCTGAGCTACAAAAATGAGCTCAAGGCCAGCCTGAACTGCACAGTGAGACCCTGTCTCAAAAAGACAAAAAATAAAATAAAATAAGAATTAAGAAATAGTGATTTAGATCACTTGATTACTCATTTTGCTAGCATTGTTTCCTTCTTTAAAGATAACTGCTATAACTAGAACCAGTTGTAGTTCATGCTTTTAAAAATACATGATCAAGTTAGGACTATGAATTTCCCAGGGAGATAAGGCTGCTAGCAGTACAACTTGGCTAGTCTGACCTGGCCTATCTTCTACCCTCCAGACAATAGCCATCTACTCTGGAGCAGGCCATCTTAAAGGATGCCTTGAAGATAGAAAAATCAAACAAAATTAAAGGATGTGCCAATTTTTTTCTCTTGTATTTTATTTATTTATTTATTAATTTGCAAGACCAGGGTTCAAACTCATGACTTTACACTTGCCAGGCAGGCACTTGTGCCACGGAGCTATCTCCCCGGCCCCTCTCTTGTATTTTAGATGGGATAGTAAGTGCCAAAATTCTCTTACTCCTTCAGAATATATATATATATATATATATATATATATATATATATATATATGCACACACACATATACATATAAATGGTGTGTGTATTTTTTTTTGTGTGTGTGTATTTTTTATGGAAGGGTGTACAGGGTGTTCAGGGTCTCACTACTAGATCTGACTCGTAGAGATCCACCTGTTTACAGCCTCCCAAAAGCTGGGATTACAGGCATGTGCCACCACACCCAGTCTCAGTTGCTGTCTCAGCTCACGCCAAGGGCAGGGCAGGCCTGGGGATCGAATCCCCAGCTCCTGTGCAGAATATATTCTTAAACATTAATAAATATGTGACTTCCCCATATTAAGAAAGAGTGGCTTAATATTTTTCTATACCTGTGCATGGCTTGCCTATTGCCTAGAGCCAAAAGAAAATACATAATTATGATACTGTTTCATAGCTACAATTATATTGTAAGAGAAAAACATGGTGCAAGCTACTTTATGTTCAGGCGTTTTTTGTTGTTGTTGGTTTTGTTTGTTTGTTTGCATTAGGAGATAATACTTGTGATCAAATATAAACATAAGCCACAGGAAGTAAATGGCAAATTTACTCATGTCCATGTATCTTTTTCTTTTGGTGACCTAAAACAGATGAAACAGGATCCAAAAAAAAAAAAAGTCTTCAGATAACCCTGATAAAACATTAAAGTCTATTTAGGACTGACTCAAACCTACAAACTAGACTAGAAAGATATGTTACTCTTAAACATTCACATCTAGTGAAAGAGAAACATTACAAGCTGCTATTACATTTAGAGATAAATATTATATTGTTAATTTGAGAAGACCAGAAGACAGCCAGCCAGGGCAACAGCCAGTTCCTAGTGGTGCCCAAGCAGTTCCTTTACAAGATCCGTACTGGTCTACCAAACGGACCAAAAGTTAAAATAAGAGACATTGTCAGACATGTATTCTTAAAAGTGTAAGAAGGGTGAGAACTAAGCCATTTGATTCTGTTCACCAGGAAAAACAAATCTGCCTTCTTAGATTATTTACAAGAGACATTGATGAAATACATCTCTCTAGTTCCTGATTTGACAAAAACACAGGTTTTTAAAGACATTTAATACCCAATCAGTCTCAAGTTAAAAAAAAAAAAAAAAAAGACTTTTCTTCCACACAGTTCACTTAAACTTTAGTAAAAATCACCTCAGTATTTTATAATTGAGACCAAAAAGAGATGCAGGGGTGGGGGGGAGCAACAGCTGCCTTAAAAAGAATAGACCCCAGCTGAGGAGAGACAGCTTGGCAGTTAAGTGACTGCCTGACAAATGCAAGGACCCAGGTTTGATCCCCAGTACTGCTTGCTGTGTCGGCCCCAGAAGCCCAGATGCACTGTGCCTGCCACTGAAACCAGGTGTGGTAGTGTGTGGGGAGGCTGAGACAGGAGTATAATTATGAGTCTGAGCTGGATAGCAAGACCCTATACCAAATAATTAATTATTTTTTAAAAAAAGAATAGACTTAATTCTTAGAGCTCCAGAAAAGAGCTCATTGATTGAAGTCACTTGATGCTGCTGCAAAAGCTGCCACCTTATGAAAGATAACAAGAGGCTGAATGAACCATATTTTAAGTGTAAAGAAAGGGTGATCATTGGGAGTCAGCTCTCTTGAGTCACAGGCTACAGAGCTCATACCCATTTTAACAGCTTGTCCAATGAGACTAGGGCCAGGGGAGATAGCTCAGTAGAATAAGTGCCTGACTGGAAAGTGCAGGGTCCTGAGTTCAATCTCTGGTGCCACAAAAAAAAAAAAAAAAAAAAAAAAAAAAAAAAAAAAAAAAAAAAAAAAAAAAAAAAAAAAAGACTAATATAGTGTTCCCAGGTTACTCTCTACTTTCTCCCTCTGCCCAGAGTGTCATCCTCACAGAGGAGTCCTATAGAAGAAGCAAAACCAAAACCCAAGCCTACTTCTGGATGATGGTGTGTGTCTCTAGGTCTGTTTCAACCCTGGCCTGCTTTCCAACAGTCATATCTCAGTTAAAAGAGTCCCTAGAGGCTGGGGAGATAGCTCTGTGGCACAAGTGCCTGCTTGGCAAGTGCAAGGTTGTGAATTAGAACCCTGGTCCCACCAAAAAAAAGGAAAAAAAAAAAAAAAAAAAAGAGTCACTAGAGAAGAGGTACCTTGCTATTTCTCACAACTCGTAGGCTATAACTAAGATTGCTTTGTCTTCACTCATTCCTTTATAATTGTGCCTAAAAGTCCAATTCCCCACCTGGAGAAAGATTTTATCTTGTTTCAATACTATAATATATGCACCCAAGCTAGATACAATGCCTCCCCCTTGTGGAGACAAAAAAGCAACTCCTAAAATATAGTCCACTAAATACAGATTAGGTAGAGCAACAGAATTGCCCCAGTACAAGGATATCTCTAAGATCTTATTATTTCTCCTCAGCAGAGACAGTACTCTCAGGGGCTAAAGTTAAAAGAAAACTGTTGCCATTATAGATAACTTAAGACCACAAGGTTTGCTTACAAAATGATGGTGGACCTTATTGTAAAACAACAGATGCTGGGATTTTCTGTCACCCTTACTGTACTTAGAAGCATAATCATTGAGAAGAGTAAACAAAAGAAAAGATTTTTCTTTTTATTTGCCTGATATGTTAGTATCAGGCAATATAAAGTTGCCTAGTTACAAAAAAAAAAATAAATAAAAATAAATAAAAAATAAAGTTGCCTAGTTACTAATAACTGAAATTGTCCAGGCAGGATGCTTTTCTCAAGACTGAGGTAGCTTGACTGCTTTAGGCACTGTGGCCTTGTCTTGCCTCCACACAGATGGCCTATTTCAAGCTTTAGCCATTTCCAACAGGCATCTTCACAAAATGCCCAGAAAATCCACCTATATACAGTGGTTTCACTTGCTCCTTTTAGCTCTTACCAAAACAGAAAATACGTCTCAAATTCTAGGGCTCAGTCCATATAAAATGCTTTATAGATGCCCTTTTCCTCTTTGATATAGAAACAAATGTCTTAGTGTTCTCTATTATTGATTTAAAAATTCTATGTTTTTCAATTATTTGGTATATTAGACCTAATCTAAAATGTACCCAATGGCTGACACTGACAACAGTTCTACAAAGCACTGTAAGGGTTCCACAGTTAATCCTGAAGGGATTTGACCTTGGAAGTTACAAAAGATAAATGTTTTTTATACAGGTTTTGCTTTAACTTGCCCCTGATCACCCAGTGGAAAAACTTAATTATGAAA
This sequence comes from Myocastor coypus, assembly GCA_004027025.1. Classification (NCBI taxonomy): domain Eukaryota; kingdom Metazoa; phylum Chordata; class Mammalia; order Rodentia; family Myocastoridae; genus Myocastor; species Myocastor coypus. The sequence continues at coordinate 20,560 of PVJA010026935.1, read as the reverse complement.
CATGAAACGCAGAGCTAGATTGGTGTGATGAGCTGTAGGAGGCTTGGATCAGTAGCTGCCAATGTATCCAGTTTCACTGGTGGCCCACTGCAATTGTAGAACATTGGGCTGTGTATGCATCTGCTTCCTCTTAGTTCAAAGAGAAGAATTTTTTTTTTCCTTACCATTATCAATTGGAAGGTGTGTCATGCCCATACCCAGTGCTCTGTATTACTATTTTGAGGACAATATGCAGTGTGTCAATTGTTAAAAAAACTAATGTTTATTGAAAGTGTTAATGTTTGTTTGATCAATCTAATATACCTGGGGCTGGGGAGATAGCTCCGAGGCACAAGTGCCTGCTGGGCAAGTGCAAGGTTGTGAGTTCGAACCCTGGTCCCACAAAAAAAAAAAAAAAAATCTAATATACCTATGCCTATTAATCTATATGATCTGTTGATGAAAATATGTAATATAGCCATTGTTAAATTTTTCTGGTTTTGAAATTTTGTACTATATGTACTCTCACTTGTTACTGTTTTTCTCTTTGTTTCTGCTGTTTTTAGTCTTTAAAATAAAAAAGGAAATGCATAATAAAATTAGAGATAAGATAAATAAAATGTAAATGATTTTTTTATTTTTTATTTTTTATTTTTTTTGTACTGGGAATTGAACTCAGGGCCATTGCCAGGTAGGTGTTGTGCTGCTGAGCTATATTCCCAGCCAGTAAATGACTTTTTGAACCCTCTTGTTTTGAATAAAGAATAATAAGCTCCATAATATTTAGTCTGAAAGATGCATAAATACTTTACTTTTTCTTACTTTTTGATTATAAGATAGCTTGTTGTTGGTCAACTCTGTCAACACCATGCAAGGAATTATTATAGTCATTGATCACTACTAGAATTATTTTAGTTTCATTTTTCTTTCAAATTCTATCATTTCTGTATGAATAGTTGACAGTAAAGCGTGTCTTTTGTCTTCACATTTTGTAACACACTTCGCCTCTGGTATGCTAACATTTCTGTTTTTTGTTTTGTTTTTCAGTTTTTTCCTTGTAGATCTTTTGGTACTCACTTTTTCATTCTTAATATCCCAAATGTGTCAGTTTTGTATTGTAAAAAAGTACCAATGGGTTCTGGAGAAGTATAAAAGTTATATACTTATGAATTTTTTTCATAGATTATAGCACAAATTATAGGTTATTTACAAATAAACATGAATCAGTAAACAAATATAAACAAATGTTATTGCTAGATTTCACTGGAAACATCAAAGGCAAATGCAACATTCTAAATTCTAAATTTAAAGTATACAAAAAATAGTTGATATAAAACAGACGTATGTCTTATGACATAAAAATTGAGAGGTTGAAATAACATCTGCCTATGTAATGCTTGGAGTAAGATGTTAAGTGGTTAAAACTCTTATCTGGGCTTCTTAGAGTCTGGCATATATGTTTACAGTTTTGTTAGCCAAAAATCTCATTACAGTATTTATATGCAGCTTTTAGGTTTCTTACCCTTGAGTGTCTTTCTGGTTTTCTAGTGGTGGAATCTAGCTCCTTGACTGAGCTATATTTCAAGCTCTTTTCTTTTCTTTTCTTTCTTTTCTTTTCTTTTCTTTTCTTTCTTTCTTTCTTTCAATTTCTTTCTTTCTTCCCTTCTTTCTCCTTTCCTTTCCTTTCCTTTCCTTTCCTTTCCTTTCCTTTCCTTTCCTTTCCTTTCTTTTTTTGAGACAGGAGCTAGGTAAATTGCCAAGGCTGGCATTAATCTAATGATCGTCTTATCTCACTCAGCTTCCCAAATGGCTGGGATTACAGACCTGCACCACCACATCTAGCTTTCTTTAAATAATTTTTTCCCCTCAATTTCTGGTTAGTGTAGTAGCTAACAGTTGTCATATTGACTCCTCAAGCTGGTAGCTCTACAAATTTCTACCTGTGTTTTAGCTGCCAACCTAGCCCTATTGGAGCTGCTTGCTCTTGGTAAAAGCCCATTGAAAATTTTTAGAAGAGGGAAGGACAGCATAGTGAACTCTGCTGACTAATGTTACTATTAGACATTAATTCCCAGGCAGTTTCTATCTTTTGTCGTTTTCAGTGCCTTCCAATAGTTTTTTTTTTTTTTTTTCCCCCTTCAGATAATTTTTGTTCTTATTTTGTTTTGTCTAGTTGTAGTCAATTCTTATTTGTGGGATGACAGATTAAATATACATTCCTCTACCATTTTTTTTTTTTTTTTTTTTTTTTTTTTTGGTAAGTGGAAAACCCTGTTTTTTAGAAAATGAAAGAATTGCACATAGTGACTTAGGGTTCCTCTTCTTGGCTATTCTAGACATGCATTTCTATGTGTAGTTAGTATTAGCATTCTATATCCATTGTTTAAAATGTAGTAAGATAGCAGTATGGTACAGGAGAAAAAGCACAAGTTTCAGGAATTCTACAATATAGTCCTAGCACTTACATCACCTATTTTTTTCCCTAGAATTCTGAAGTATTTATTTCCATTTAAAACTCCAAAAATATCATATTCATTTATAATTTTAGTGTAGTGTTTTAGTTACTTTCTCATTAGTGAAACAAAATACCTGATACCTACAACTTCAAGTGGAAGAGGTTTGTCTCAGTTTGTAGAGGTTTCAGTCCATAGTTGATGGGCTTCAAGGCAAGGGCATTATGACAGATGGGAAGCAAAGTGAGATCAAGGCATATATACAGTTTCCAACCAACCTCTTCCCACTGGGCTTTACCTCCCAATAGCACACCCACTTATGAAAACATTGTGGTAGTTTGGATTTTGGCAAAGGGGAACAATACAGTAAAGGACACATTGTATAAGATTATTTTATAATGAATCATCCAAAGAATCATATACCAAGAGTGCAGGAAATCTGTCCACATACTAAAGACCAGAGACTCACATTGAGGCTTTGGATTCTACAATATTTCCTGCATGAGTCCAGTTGAAGATGCAGAGTTCATAACAATGCCTCCCACAACTCCATCTGGGGCCCAGAGCCCATGGCAATGTCTCATAGAGGCCTGTTTCACAGATGTGTGCTGGAAAGGCCCATGGGTCAGTGGTGGAAGCCTGAAAATCTGTGTCAGCAGGATGAAGGATTTGTTCCAGCAGGCTGAAGGATCTGTACTGGAGCCATGAAGCAGTGCTCAAGATAAGAACCAGAGAGCCAGCCAGATAGCTCAGTGGACTAAAGTGCCTATTTAGGTAGAGCCCAGGGGCCAGGGTTTGATCCCTGGTGTGCCATGCTGGCCTTGTCCACAGGGTGTAACTGAGACTGGGTATGGTGGCTGTCACACCTGTAATCGCAGCACTTGGGAGGCTGGAAACAGAATCACTATGAGTCTGATCTATGAAGCATGATCCTGTAGACCCTGTACTAAAATACATGAAAGAAAGAAAGAAAGAGAAGCCAGTGCTCCCCTGAAAAGTACTATAGCCATCTTCAGCAACAGTGAGGTCCCAAGCTCCTCTATCGATGAGAAAGGCTGGGTTCCTATCAGTTATCTATCAGTCCATCTGTCGTCCGTCCATCCATCCATCCGTCCATCCGTCCATCCGTCTATCCGTCTATCCGTCTATCCATCTATCCATCTATCCATCTATCTATCTATCTATCATGACCAGCTCACCCTGCCCTGGAGGTGAGGCTGGCATAGCATGTGGTGCTGGGGATCAAACCATGGTCTCTGAGGTTGCCTAAGTTTGTCTAAGCAGGTGCTTTATACCCCTGAGCCATCTTGCTGTCCCATGGTGGTTGTTATTATCTGGTCTCACATTGTAGAGGAATGACTCTTTTGGCCAAATTTGAGCTACATAGAGGTTTAAAAGGAATAGATCTTAGGCTTAAATTACCTGAAGTCCATTGTTAAATTTAATCCTCCCCCCTTTTTTGGTAGATGATGGCTAACAGCTCAAAATACTGGAAATACTGGCCAGATCATTTTGTTAGGAGCTATGCTTTTTTTTTTTTTTTTTTTTTTTTAATGGCCGGCTCAGCCCGCCCCTAGGGCAGGGCTGGTGTAGCATGTGGTGCCGGGGATTGAACCGCGGTCCCTGAAGCCGCCCAAGCTTTCCCAAGCAGGCGCTTTAGACCACTGAGCCATCCCGATGGGCCCCTAGGAGCTATACTTCTAGATAATTCTTTTTCCTTTCTTTCTTTCTTTCTTTCTTTCTTTTTTTCAAGTATTTGGTACAGGGTCTCAAGGCACAGCTCAGATTTGTAATGACCCTCCTGTTTTCAGCCTCCCCAGTGTTGGGATTACAGGCATGTGCCACCACACCTGGGTGGCTGGCTCAGTGTGGTGATGGGGGTAGAGTTGTGTTGCCAGGGATTGAACCCTGGTTCCTGCACTTGCCTAAGCAGGAACTTAGTCCACTGAGCTATCTTGCCAACTCTTAGTTCAGGAAAATTCTAAGAGACAATGTTTGGCATTTTAAAAAGAAAATACACAAAAACTAGACCAAGGACCAGAGAGATAGCTCAGTGGCATAAATCCCTGCCTGGCAAGTGCAGGGTTGTGAGTTTGACCATTGGTGCAAAAAAAAAAAAAAAAAAAAGCAAAGTAAGTTTATATAGTGTTTTGAACCAAGAAATATGATTTTTAATCATATGTATGTTTACTAAAAATTTTATTAGTAGTGCTTGTTCAAATCTTTTCTATGAAGCTGGTTTCAAATGCTTCAAAAATAAAATTGTGGATGACAAAAGACTTTGCATAGCTATGATCAGAATTTTGATGAGAATTTAACATTTGATAAGATACTTCAGGTATTTCACATAGCATTTTAAGATAGCAGTCATGACTGACAACATTACATCTGATCATCACCTGACTCTCCTTTACATGTGTTTCCTTCCTGGTCAAATGTTACAGTTTGTGTCTAGTTGTCCTCCCAAAGCCCCATGGAGTTATGGGATGGTTTCTTGAGTTTGTGATTAATTCATGATCCGATGCTGGGATTATGGGTGTGAGTGCTGTGCCCATCCTGAAGCAGACAATCTGCATACAAATATTTAAGGAGGGGAGAGAGGCTAACTAGCAGCTGCAGCTGCTGCTTCTCTCTTTGCGCTTTTCTGTTTTCCTTAGCCCTGTACTTCTCTGCCATTGGAGCCAGCTGAATATGTACTGAAACCTCCACTATGGGCTAAATAAAACTTTCCTTCCTTAATTTTTGGGGTTGGGTATTTTGTCCCAGCAATGAGAGAAAAGTAACTAAGATATCACTGGGTGTCCAGTCCCATTAATTATGAGTATGGTTTTGATTTTTAAAAAACAAACAAACAAAAAACAACTTTATTTGTTGATGTTATGGCTGGCTCAGCCTGCCCTGGGGGTTTGGGGCTGCTGAGCTATCTTGTTGGCCCAGTTTGGTATTGATCTTAATAAGTCAGTCACTGAAAAAATAGTTTTATACCTCTTAGAGATTTAGGAAACCTCTTCATTACCACAGACTTACTACCTGATGTAAAAAATTATGGAGTCTTTACTTAGTCAAAACACAGTTGTAGCCAGGCCTGGTGGTGCATGCCTATAATCCCAGCACTTGGGAGGCTGAGGCAGGAGGATCAGCACAAGTTTGAGATCAGTCCAGGCTACAAAAGTGAGCTCACAGCCAGCCTGAACTGCATAGTGAGACCCTATCTCAAAAAGACAAAAACAAAAACAAACAAAAAAAACCACACACGGTTGTAAGATATTTTTTAAATTGTAGGACTGTCCAAATGTCAGTTCTTTTTCTCCCAGGTAATAAAAAAAAATCTAATAAACAGCAGAAAACAAATGATTTTTTAAAAATGATATTGACAAGCTCTTTATTTTCTAGGTCAGTTCTTATGGATCTTACTAAGAGGAGGACAGTGTTTTAAGAAAACTTTAATGTTTAAATATAGAGAAATGTTGGGCATGGTGGTACATGCCTATGATCCTAGCACTTGGGAGGCTGAGGTAGGAGGATCAGTGCAAGTTCGAGACCAACCTGGGCTACAAAAGTGAGCTCAAGGCCAGTCTGAAAAGACAATGGATGGATAGGTAGGTAGATAGATAGATAGATAGATAGACAGACAGACAATAGATAGACAGACAGAATTACATTCTAGTTTTATGTTAGTGCATCAAAATTCAATTTTAGCAAACTCTTAAGTAATTTTAAACTATAACCAATTATCACACATACAAGTTTTCAAAAGTTTCATCTCCCACAGACCTTATGCAACTCACTTGAACCTTCTAGTTTTGCCCTTATCTTTCTGTTTCCACTGAGAAATAATTTGGTCCTTTTATTGGAGGACAAAATTTTATTTGAACTGGTGAGATAGCTCAATAGACTAAGTGCCTGCTTAGGCAAGTGTAGGAACTGGAGTTCAATGCCTGGCTCCACATGTCACATTGGCCTTGCCTCCAGGGCTGAGCCAGTCACTGAGAGTGTGGTGGTAGTGCATGCCTATAATCCCATCCCTGGAGAGAATGAAAACAGGAGGATCACTATGAGTCGATCTGCGTGATGAGATCCTGTACCAATTACATTTTTTAAAAAATAGGTTTTTTTAGTTTAATATTTTTATTGTATAAATTTAACAATGGTTATATTACATATTTTCATCATCAGATCAGTTTAGATTAATACATTTAGGTATATAAGATTGATCAAACAAGTAAATATTCACGCATTCAATCAACATTACTTTTTTTTTCTTTTCCCCTTTCTTATTTTAAAAGTTGACACATTGCATATTGTCCTCACAATAGTCCTAAAGAGCACAGTGTGTGGGCATGACCCACCACCCTATTGATGTTGCTAAGAAGAAAAAAAAGAAATGGAAAGAAGGAAAAAAAAAGATGAAAGGAAAAGAAAATTCTTCTCTTTGGACTAAGAGGAAACAGATGCATACACAGTCAAATGTTCTATAATTGCAGTGGGCCACCAGTAAAGCTCGTAATATTGGAGGCTATTGATCTAAGCCTCCTAAAGCTCATCTCACCAATCTAGCTCTGTGTTTCATGCTAAAAAAAAAAAAAAAAAAAAAAAAAGAAAAAGGTTTTATTTACCTATTTTTTTAAACCTACGCTTACTTAATTGTTGTTTTTGTTGTAAGTTTTATAGGCACTTGGAGTTTGTTTGTTTTCTGGTACCAGGGATCAAACTCAGGACCTTGCACTTGCCAGGCATTGCTTATGCTGCTCAGCTATCTCCCTGGCCCAAGGAAATTTTTAAAACTTATTTTCTTTGGTACTCACAGATGTTACTTACATTCTTACATTCCAGGTAGAGTAACAAGAATCTGACTTTTTTTTCAGGACTGGGGATTGAACTCAGGTACTTGGCGTTTGCCAGGCAAGCACTTATTCTACTGAGCTGTCTTCCTGGTCTCAAGAATCTGACTTTGAACAGTAAAATTAGTACAATCAGAAAACAGAAGAGCAAATTAACTGTGCAATTGCAGTCTCACAAGAATTACTTTAAAATTTATTAAGAGCCAGGTGTGGTGGCGCATGCCTGTAATCCCAGCACTTGGGAGGCTGAGGCAGAAGGGTTGGTGTGAGTTTAAGACCAGCCTGGGCTATAAAAGTCAGCTCAAGGCCAACCTGAATTGCATAGCGAGACCCTGTCTCAAAAAGACAAAAAAACCAAACCAAAACAAAAATTATTAGGGCCAGCTGAATAGTTCAGTGGATTAAAGTGCCTGTTTAGGCAGATGGAGAAGCGGGGTTTAATCTGGCCTGCTGTGCCGGCTCCACCCCTGGAGTGCGATGAAACTGTGATTGAGACTGGGCGTGGTGACATGTGCCTATAATCCCAGCTCTTGGGATGCTGAACACAGGCAGATCACCATGAGTCTACATAATGAGACCCTGTAGACCCTTGCATAAATACCAAAAAAAAAAAAAAAAGTTATTAAGTTTATTGGTACAATTTATTTATTTATTTGGATTCTTCAGCTAACACAGAAGATATGATTTATTGTACACGCTTTACATTCAGCCAAAAGCGAGAACAGAAGTAGTCCAGAATGCCAGAGATCCAGGGCAAAAAACCAGGGGGCTGCTTAGTTTGAACCCAGTAGATCTCTCTTTGAGGTGGTCTTGGCGATCAGATGGCAATGCAGTTCTAATCCATTGAGACGTTCTAGACAGCATGCAGTCCTAAACCTATTCCAGCCTTGTCAGCCTCCAGCATTCTTTATTTCTGTTCCTTTGGCCTCCGTGGGTGTACGAACTATTTTACTTGGACTTCTGTCTCATCTTTCTTCTTTTACACTTCAGTCTGCTCATTCGCTTCTTCCTCCACTTGGCTCTCATGGCGCAGAGGTTTCTGCTAAGAAGATGGCGTTGAAGTTGAGAGTATTGGTACAATTTAGATATACATAATGATCACATTAGGATAGTTACATATTTATCATATATCATTGTACCTGATATATCTTGGTACCTATCTTTTTTTTCCATTCCCCTCCCCTTCCTTCAACCCCTCTTCCCCTCCCTGTTTACAAAGCTTTGTTTCCATTTAATCTACAAGAAATATTTTAAGCATGTTAATGAGACAAGAATATCAACCTAAACAGTAGAATCATAAATTTGTAGTTAGCTAAGGTGCCCTCCAGTGGGCTCTCGTTGACTTGTTAGGTTGCCAGGGAAGGCTCACACTCTGACCTTGACATCCCAAGACAGGAGCCTGTCCTAGCCTCTATCCTTACCTTGGTTTGGCACAAGCTATATACAGCCTAACAACCATACCCACCCTACCCCCAACATCTTACTTTGTGACCCAATTTAGTCCTGTATTTTATTCTAGCTTGAGCTCAGCCCAGTAGCTCAGTGTTATGGTTTGTGTCTAGTTGTCCCCCCAAAACTTCATGCAGTCATGGGAACTTCTAGAGTTTGAGACTAACTCATGATCCCCTGGGATTATGTGTTTTTAGTACTACTGGGATTATGGATCTGCTGGGATTGTGGGTGTGGTCTGAAGTGGATATTCTGAGGCAGAGAGCCTGAATGTAATATAAGAGAGACAGAGAAACAGACCCTCTCTGTTGCTCTCTGGTACTCTGGTTGGTTGGTTGCTTCTGTTGCCATTTGTTGCTGTCACACCACCATGAACTGGATGCTCTCTGCCCTGTTCCACTCAGCCTTGAGCAGCCAAGTGTAGACTGAAACCTTTAGTAACTGTGAGCTAAATAAACATTTCCTTCCTTTACTTTGGGTATTGGGTATTTGTCCCAGCAATGAAAGAAGAGTAACTAAGACACTCAGACTCTCTTGTAGTCACTTAACATAGGTAGGGGTTAGAATTTGTTTTTGCTGTTTGCACTGCCTTAGGGAGATGGCAAGCCCCTTACTCCTGTAAATCTTTTTTTTTTTTTTTTTTTTTTTTTTTTTTTTTTTTTTTTTTTTTTTTTTTTTTGTCATTTTGAGATAGGGTCTTGTGATGCAGTTCAGGCTGGACTTGGGTTCACTTTTATAGCCCAGGCTGGTCTGAACTTGCATTGATCCTCTTATCTCAGCCTCCCAAGTGCTGGCATTACAGGTATGTGCCACCATACCCAGCCAAAGTTAATTTTTTTTTTTTTTTTAGTTTATTTTTTCAGAACTGGGGGAGATTGAACTCAGGCCTTTGCGCTTGCCAGGCAAGCACTTACTCTATTGAAGTTATCTCCCCAACCCTTACTCCTGTAATCTTTTTTTTTTTTTTTTTTCCTGTGGAACCAGGGATTGAACTTGAACTCAGGAATTTGCACTTATCAGGCAGGCACTTGTGCCCCTAAGGTATCTATCTCCCCAGCCCCTTACCCCTGTAATCTTAAAACAGTTATTTCTTTTGTTTAAATCATATTGTTCACAAATGTTTTTTCTCATCTTTGAGGCATTTTTATTTTATTTATTTATTTATTTATTTTTTGTCTTTTTAAGACAGGGTCTCACTGTACAGTTCAGGCTGGCCTTGAGCTCAGTTTTGTAGCCCAGGCTGGTCTTGAACTCTCACCAATCTTCCTGCCTCAGCCTCCCAAGTGCTGGGATTATAGGTGTGCGCCACCCTTGAGGCATTTTTAGTGTATGCTTCTTATTCATACAGTGGTTACAAAATATTATAGGTGCTACCTCTCTCTCTAGCCATGGAGACAGAAAATCACCCCAACATTTCCCATATTTTTGCCCTCTTTTCAATTTTTTTTGGCAGGACCAGGGTTCGAACTCATGACCTTGCATTTGCCAGGCAGGCGCTTGTGCCACGGAGCTATCTTCCTGACCCCTATCTTTTCAATTTCTTGTAGTTTCATGCTCATGGGAATTTCTCCAGTGCTCACTTGTACAAGGGCAGTGGAAAAGTTTGTCAGTAGATCTCAGAAAATACCCAGAGGTGACTTGGGAGAGATAAGGTCTATTCAGATTTACTAAGAAAAAAGACAGTGTCTAGTGGTGATGGGTGAGACAAGAAATCACTCACAGGTACTTGGAATATCCACTGGCAACTGGCTGGGGTAGTAAATTGCCAGAAAGTCTAGTAGTGGTAAACCAGACAGGAAATTGCCAGAATGTTCAGTGTTTGGTGGCCAGACTGATAGATCTTATTCACTCTGTTGAGTACAGAATTATCACAGGAGGGTAAGTTAAATACTTAAGCAACAACATTATTAGTTTGCTCTTTGTTCCAATTTATGACCAGCATTTAAAGGAACAGCTGATTGAACATTCTTTTAGGAGAGCAGTTTCTATGATTCACATGAATTTGTGCAGTTCCCAGTGTCAAGTAAAACATTAGGACTTTCTTTGGTTGTTTTGAAACAGTGTTTTGCTGTGTGAGGCTGGTCTTGAATTCATAGCATAGCCTAGACTTACCCCAAACTCATGATCCTCTTGTGAGTTCAGAGATTGCAGGCATATGCCACTATCAGGCACTCTTGTCCCTGTTCATTTACAGTCTCTCTCTCTCTGTCTCTCTCTCTCTCTCTGTCTCTGTCTCTCCTCTTCCTCTTCCTCCTCCTCTTCTTCCTCCTCTTCCTCCTCCTCCTTCTTCTTTCCTCTTCTCAGGGTCTCCCTATGCAGTTCAGGCTGGCCTTGAGCTCACTTTATAGCCCAGGCTGGTCTTAAACTCACATTGATCCTCCTGGGATTACAGGCGTGGGCCACCTTACCCCGGCTCTACAATATCTGTTGACTTGACAGAAGTCTTAGGAATACCAAAGAGCATCTCAGGGATGTGGTTGTAAATATCTTGGCTTTCTTCAGGTTTAGAGTTTGAGTCCAAAGAATTTGAATTATAACCATAGAAATTGAGTTCAGCCGGGCGTGGTGGCTCACACCTGTAATCCCAGCACTCGGGAGGCTGAGGCAGGAGGATTGGTGCGAGTTTGAGACCAGCCTGGGCTACAAAAGTAAGCTCAAGGCCAGCCTCAACTGCATAGCGAGACCCTGTCTCAAAAAGACAAAAAAAAAAAAAAAAAGAAGAAAGAAATTTAGTTCAAAGAATTTGAATCCAAAGGATTTGAGTTAAAAGAATTAGAAAACCTAGTCCAGTGTTGTGGCATGTGTCTGTAATCCCAGCATTTGGGAGACTGAGGCAGGAGGATTTTTTGTGAGTTTGAGACCAATGTGCGCTCAAGGCCAGCCTGAACTGCATAGTGAAACCCTGTCTCAGAAAACAAAACAAAATGCAAACAAACAACTCAGTGAAAATAAACTGTAAAGACCATTTTCTCAAAGAAGAAAATAGCATAATATGTTAGTTGTATGCCTACTCACCTTTCTAAAATGTATGAATGTATATACACTGTTAATATCAATAATTGTTGTTTCAAAATAAGTTTGTAGACCTAAACTGCTTGATTCACATTAAGAATCAGTACTATAGTTTCTTTAACGTTACTCACTTATTTTTATGTATTTAGTACAGGGTCTACAGCAGTGGTTCTCAACCTTTCTAATGCCGTAACCCTGCAATACAATTCCTCATGTTGCGGTGACCCCAGACCAAAAAATAATTTTGGTGGCTACTTTAAAACTGTAATTTTGCTACAGTTATGACTCGGAATGGCTTTAGGTGACCCCTGTGTTTTGGTCATTCGACCCCCACCGCGGTTGTGACCCACAGGTTGAGAACCGCTAGTCTACAGTGTCTCACTACACAGATCCCTACTTCTGGTGATCCTCCCAAGTGTGGGATTACAGGCGTGTGCCACCATACCCAGTCTCAATGTTGTTTCAGCACATCCTGGAGGCAGAGCTGACACAGCATGTGGTGCCAAGGATCGAACCCCTGTCCCTGTGCTCTGCCTAAACAGTGACTTTAGTCCACTGAGCTATCTGGCTTGCACTTAATATTTTTAAAAATTATTTTTGGTAATCTGAACAACTACTTTGAAGGGAATAGTGTGCAGTATAACAACCATAGTTGATCTTATTTTTTGAAATTCTGTATCATTTCTAATGTTTTACCTTTTTTATTCTCTTTAAAATAAAAACAAGATTGTTTTTATTTGTACATGTTTATAGTACTTTATGATCATATTCATCATGAGTTGGTACATGTAGATAACATTATTTGTTATAGTCTGCTTTTAGTTTTTTTCTTTTTTTTAAATTATTTATTTATTGTTTCAGAACCTTTGTTTATTCACTCATTTTTATGGCCGGCTCAGCCCACCCCGAAGCCAGGACTGGCGCAGCATGTGGTGCCGGGGATCGAACCGCAGTCCCTGAAGCCACCCAAGCTTTCCCAAGCAGGCGCCTTAGACCACTGAGCCATCCCGCCGGGCCCTTAGTTTTTTTCTGATGATGAAACTTACAGTTTTTTTTGTTGTTGTTGTTTGTTTGTTTTGTATTTAGGTGTTTAGCACAGGGTCTACTGGGTATACAGGGTCTCACTACATAGATTGGACTCATAGTGATCCATCTGTTTTCATCCTCCCAAGTACTGGGATTACAGAGGCACACTACCACGCCCAATCAGAAATTTACAGATTTGATAAGACTTGTTAAGGTCTTCAGATGTTGTCTGGCATTTTTTGCTAATAATATATCTGACACTGTACTGTTGTAACTTTGCTGCACAGTACTAAAGTAATGCATTACCTACCAACTGCATTCAGTTTGCAAAGGCAACAAGCCATGAAGAAGCACCTGTTTAACCAGCTGTTATCAAATCAGGATGAAACTATTAAGCACATTGCACCTGTACTATCCCTGGGTAATACACTTGCTCTAATTGAGATGTATACTTTTTTGAGTTGTTTTTCCAAGAGCAAGCATGTACTTATACATATTTCTTCTAGATTTCTTGTGTCTTGTGGCATGTTTATGAGGAAGATTTGCTGAGTAAATAAAGTGTTTTAGATCTTAACAGATTTCACATTTACATGATTCTGTTACGGTTCTTTTTTTTAATAAAGGTTTTTTTTTTTTAATTTAACTTTATTTTATTTATGTTATGGCCTGTTCAGCCTACCCTGGGGGTGGGGCTGGCGCAGTATGTGGTGCCAGGGATCGAACCACGGTCTCTGCGGTTGCCTAAGCTTGCCTAAGCAGGCTCTTTAGACCACTGAACCATCTCACCGGCCCTGTTACAGTTCTTTATAGTTTGCTTTTTGGTTTTCCTTTTTTTTTTTTTTTTTTTCTTTCTATTTTTATATTCCACATACGATGGAGTCAAAAGGATGTTTCAAACATAAAAATCTTATCCAATATAATTAAAGTATTTCCTTAGTAAAGAGTGAATGAAAAGAGGAATGAGGAAGTCTAAGTATTTTTTTCTGATGAAATAATGAATGCTGAGTTGGTTTGCCCAGTTTTTCTGTTATGACATTCATAGTTATAAACCTCCCACTTAGGACTGCTTTCATTGTGTCCCGAAGCTTCTAGCATGTTGTACTGGTATTATAATTTAATTCTTTTTTTTTTTTTTTTTAAACAACTTGTTAGCATTTTAATGAACCTACTATCAGGTGGCTTACCAGGACACACCTCCCTCAACATCCTTAATCTTCTCAGCTCTTCTGCTGAAGAATTTGGCCTTCATGATGATAGGCTGCTTTGGGAGCTTTATCTTCCCAAGAACTTTGTAGTAGCCCAATTACACTACATCAATGATGGGAGCTTTGCCAGTCTTGTGTTTGGCAGTATTTACTCGTATCTAATGTCCACAATTTATCAAGGTTGACAGTTGGGCAGAAGCTCTGGTTTCTCTTTAAGTGGTAATGATACAGGGAGAAAAAATTGTTCCTGGGAGGATGACCTCAAAATGATACAAGGAACCTCTAAATAATACAGGGGAAGAATGATCTCCCAACTTGAAAAGTACTTGGGATGAGTTTGTGTTCTCTAAAACTGAAAAATGAATTTTAGGAATAGACAGAGGTTATGAGCAGAATAGATTTATTGGGGGAAAGAAAGCTCTTGTCCAAGAGAGGGATAGGAGTGGGAGGGTCCCAAGTGGGTGGTCCCCAGGAAGCTGTCTCTTGCAAGGACTTTTATAGAGGAAAACCATGTGGTAAGGCGGGTCTAAGGTTGTGGAGAAGACATGGGAACTTGCTTAGGTGGGTATGAGGGGGGACAAAACTATGGGCATCCAATGAGATTACAAGCACCATTGCTCAGGTTAAATTGATTAAATCCAGTCTCTTCCTTTTGTGGGTTGGGTTAGTGACTAAACTGGGCTCTTTCTTTCTTTCTTTCTTTCTTTCTTCCTTTCTTCCTTCCTTCCTTCCTTCCTTCCTTCCTTCCTTCCTTCCTTTTTGATACAGGGTCTTACTACACAGTTCAGGCAGGTCTTGAACTTGCACCAATCCTCCTGCCTCAGCCTCCCAAGTGCTGGGATTACAGGCGTGTGCCACCACGCCCAGCGGAAATATTTCACTTCACCATTTTACTTTATTTTTTTTTAATATTTTTTTCTTGTTTCAGAACTTTTGTTTGTTTATTTATTTTTATGGCTGGCTCAGCCTACCCTGAGGGCAGGGCTGGTGCAGCATGTGGTGCCCGGGATTGAACCACAGTCCCCGCAGCCGCCTAAGCTTTCCTAAGCAGGCACTTTAGACCACTGAGCCATCTGGCTGGGCCCCCACCATTTTACTTTTAAAGAGAGTTTTGCAGGGTATATCAGTCTGGGTGGGAATTTGTTTTCTTGCAAGACTTGTACTTTGCTCCATGTTCTTGACTTTATGGTTTGTAAAGAGAAATCTGCTGTTATTCTGATGGGTTTTCCTTTAAATGTGATGTTTCCTTTCTGTAGTGGCTTTAAGTATACTGTTCCTTTGCTAGATTTCTGGAATCTTGATTATTACATGTCTGGGGTAGTTTTAATTGGATTGATGTTGTTTGGAGTTCTATATGCTTCAGTTATTAAATGTCAGATTGTTTTCCCATGTTTGAAGTTTTCTATTGCTTCTGCCCATATGTTTTCTATCATTTGTATTGACTCTTTCTCATTGATGCCTATTAGTCTCATGTTGTTCATCTTTGCATCATCTTGCAGATGTTGAACTATTTGTTCCTGCATCTAGTTGTTTTTAAGAGATCTTTTCTAACCATTTCACTTGCTGCAATGGTATTTTCAAGGTCTACAAGTCTATTTTCACTTTCATTGAAACAGTTTGCCAGCTTGTGATTGAGGTTTTAATTTTGTATGTAGCACTTTGAATCTGCTTCATGCATTCTGTTTCTTTCCTGTATTTTTTTCCCCCAGGATGTTCATCTTTGATTTGTTTTTGCATTAGATTTATAATGATGGAATTTTTTTTTTCTTTTAATAAATAAAGTGACATTTTCAAAAACACATTAGTAGTACATTTCTAATAATTGATGCAATGCATATTGTTGTCCTTGTAGTAGTTATACAGAGCACAGAATGTAGACATGATAGTTTTTCTAATCATTGTTGGTACAAAAAATTTTCTTCTTATTGAACTAAGAGAAAGTAGTTGTATACATAGTCCAGTATTCCATAATGGTAGTGGATTACTGGCAGAATTGGCAGTGTTGCTCGCTTTATTTATTTATTTAGTCTTTTTTGAGACAGGATCTCACTATGCAGTTCAGGCTGGCCTTGAGCTTACTTTTGTAGCCAAGGCTGGTTTCAAACTCACACTGATCCTCTTGCTTCAGCCTCCCAAGTGTAGGGACTACAGACATGTGTCAACATGCCCAGCAGAACTGGCGATGTTGGAAACTTTTGATTTAAGCCTTTTACAGCTCAGCATACTAATCTACCTTTATGTTTTTTGCCTTGAGGCTAAAGTTGTCTGCTGGGTGGTTAAGGGCAAATTAAAGCAAGACCTGTATAACAAAACATGTAACTTTTGTACCTCTCAATGTCAGTCAAATCTCCTCAGGTTTTACTTTGAAACCATGTACAATGCTTTGTAGAACTATTGTCAGTGTCAGCGGTCTGGATGAGTCACAGCCATTACTTGACCAGTTTGCTCTCTGTGAAAGCCTGAGAGAATGTCTTCTCTCTAGGTGACTCTCCTTACGCACACTATATATCATCAATCTCCTTGAATCAAAAATTTGGGAAACGACTCGGTTATAGGATGTTACAGCACAGGTTCTCTTAGGTCCTGAGTCCTCACTGACCTTGAAGGGCTAGGGCCAAAATATTGGCAATCCCTGTATCCTTTCTTTTTCTCAAATTTTTGGTCTGTAAACTTACATTCTTAACCCTCCGGAAGAGAAGCTTCGTGATACTATTACTCTATAACATAGGTACTTGAGCTTAATATCAGCATCTTTTTGAATATCAAGCATCTTACACTTAACTTGGAATTGGTATTTTTCATCAATCATTGATATTCTAATAAATTCCTATGCAATGTGATAAAAGCAGTTGCACATTTTTTATGCAGACATTTAGAAATCTTAAGTATATATAAAATTGTAACCGATCAATCCTATGGCATTTTTCCTAGTTTCTTACTCTCATTTAATACCCTTTTTTGTTTTCCTGTACATCAACCATTTACTTGAGAGAAAGAGAGTATAGCAGTAACTGAAATTACATTAGAAGCATCACACATCTAAAAGACCAGAATGATAGACATTCAAAACATATTTCTACTGTTACACATTGCTATCCTCCATGTCAAAAACATTTTGGAGGTTCCTAGGGCCCTTCTCTAATTCAGTGGTTCTCGTCCTTTCTAATGCTGTGACCCTGCAATACAGTTCCTCATGTTGCGGTGACCCCAAACCAAAAAATAATTTTGGTGGCTACTTCAAAACTGTAATTTTGCTACAGTTATGATTCAGAATGGCTTTAGGCAATGCCTGTGTTTTGGTCGTTCAACCCCCACCGGGGTCACAACCCACAGGTTGAGAACCGCTGATCTAATTCATAATTCATCCTGTGTATGTAAGTGCATGGTTTTGCACCTGCCATGTTTCCTGTCTTTTCTGTTTGTAGTCACTTCATTGTTTAACGCATAAGTGCTTGGTTTACATTCAGCTCTGTTATGCCTTTCCATTTTTCTTTTTTTTTTTTTTTTTTGAGTTCTTACGCGAGTGAGACTATACAATATTTGCATATGTAGGTCTGGTTTACCTCACTTATAAGTATATGTTCGAGATACATCCACTTATATTTGAAGTCTTAGTTTATCATTCCTTATAACTGAGTAATATTCCATTTTATTAAAATACTGGGGCTGGTGAGATGGTTCAGCGATCTAAAGCACCTACTTAGGCAAGCTTAGGCAACTGCAGAGACCACAGTTCAATTCCCAGCACCACATGCTGCGCCAGCCCCACCCCTGGGGCAGGCTGAGCCAACCATAAGTAAGGAAAGAAAGAAAGAAAGAAAAGCCCTTCACAACTTAAAAAAAAAAAAAAAAAGACTGGGAGTGGTGGCACATGCCTGTAATCACAGCAAACAAACAAACAAACAAACAAAAAAAAAAAACAAAAAAAAAACACATCTTTTTCAATCATTCTTCAGATAATGAGCATTTTGGTTGTTTCCAAGATTTGGCTATGACAAATTGTGCTGCTATGAACATAGGTAAACAGGTATCACTATGATATGCTTTCAGTTCTTCTGGGAAAATTCCCAGTAAGGGGATAGCTGGATTGAATGGGATTTCCAGCTCTAGTTTTTTAAGGAGTCTCCATACTGCTTTCCATGATGGTTGCACTGGTCTGCATTCCCACCAGCAATGAGAAGTGTTCCTTTTCTCCCACAGCCTTTCCAACATTTGTTGTTGGCTGATGTCTTTATAGTAGCCATTCTTTCTGGTGTGAGATGGTATCTAAGTGTTGCTTTGATTGGCATTTCACGAATAAACATAGCCATCTTTGCACATATTAATACATGGAAATGGACCAGGTTAGCCAAAGTGCTCTTCTTTCAAGGGGAATCATCCAAGTGGTCCTCCATAGTTCCCTCTTCTTTGTTTTGAAGAAGCTAGAACAGAGTCCTCAAGGATTAGGCTTTTATTGTATGGTAACAGGTGATACAAAATTGAGTCATGTTATGCTGACATTTTAATCCTTGTTGCAATTGCAAAATTTTAATTTGATCTTTGATCAAGGACAGAGTTCTCTAGAATACTTACTTGTGTTTGTAATTTTTATATCACTCTGAATTTATATTAGCCCTTATCAACAGCTTTTGTCTAATTGTTTACAAAGTGAATAATATGTTCTGAATGAGATGCAACAGAGCCAATAGCTGCTCTGGCTATCAGAACAACTTGGGAGGTTATCTATAATTAATCCAGTCATCCTCTTGGTTCTGGCTGCTAAACGTCTTAAAATCTCTACCAAGAGGGAAATAGGTAAGTGATACCAATGCTCTGTCAAATTGACTGGAAGCCAAACTCCAGCCATCTTGCCATGATCACTACTGTGGGATTATTTGGAAGATGTTCAGGCATGATGCAGTGGGCTAGACAGCAGTTAGTACATAATGTACTTTGTTACCATTTTATTTTCCTAACAGTACATGAGGAGAAATGAATGCACATGTTCACTTTTATATACCTATGACTTTGCAATATTACTTTTACTTTTTCTCCATTTACCAAGTACAGATCCATAGCCTGCATCCTTCTAGCATGAAAAGGTAGTATTGGAGCAACAGGCCTAACAAGGGAAGAAGTACCAGGAATGTTTAGGAGGCAGTTTGTTACACCAGTGGGCTTCTGAGTAGGATTTCTTCAAGAGTTAGAGCCCTGCCCAGTGCGGGTTTTAGGGCTTTTTAAAAGGGAAAGTGAGCTGGGAGCTAACAGGCAGATTTGGCATATATCATTTGAGGGTTGGGTGATAGGTTGCTGAAGGAGTTTACATATCTCGAGTTACATTACAAGGCTGTTAAGCAGGCATTAGTTACACAAAGAAAGAAGTGTCCTGATATATTTGAAGTTTCGCTGCAAAGTCATTGGTTACAAAAGCAGCAGAGATGGAGGTTTGTACAAGAGAGAAATATTCTGTAATTGGATATGTTGGACATGTCCACTTGGGCAGTCCTTTATTTAAAATTTAATTTTACCCTTCAGTAGGGCTAATTTCTGTAAAGAATGTTGTATGTGTCTAATTTTGTCATTGATAATGAATATAGAGATAGGAGGATAGAGGCACTTTAATCTGCTGAGCTATCTGGCTGGTCCTCGAGGTAAAGATTTTTTGAGAGTAGGTAGAATCTTTTGTCTCCAGTGTAACATGGCTGGTGGCAAATCAGAATCAGGAGGAGGGCCCAAAGTTTAAAACAGTGTACCAGAATGTAAATACATTTGAAGAGATTTCTGATCCTGTATTCCCCTTGTCTGTTGCTTAGCTAGCTGATTTTTAAATTTAAGATGACTGTGCTTCAGTATTGCTTGACTTTGAAGATTATAGGAGAATTTCTGTATCATGCTTTATATATTAGTTATCAAGAAAATTTTGAGCCAGGTGTGGTAGTACACACCTGTAATCCCAGAACTTGGGAGGCTGAGGCAGGAGGATTGGTGTGAGTTTAAGACTAGCCTGGGCTACGAAAGTGAGCTCAAGGCCAGCCTGAATGCATAGTAAGACCCTGTCGCAAAAACACGAAAAGAAAAAAAAATGTTTGCTAATAAAGGCAGGATTTTTATCAATTTTTGTTTTTCGTGGCACTTCTAAGGTAGTGAAGGCTGATTTACACTATGTCAACTTTGAGTTTACCTCAAACATGGATCATATGTGAGAAAATATCTATAGAGGCATGAATAAGTTTGTTCAAAGAAGCTATATGAGTACTACTCATTTGCTATATCTGGTTAGTTCTAAGACTTCTGGGATTATATCTCTGTTAAGGAATAGGCCTAGGAATGAGCTGAGAAGTAAGATATGATATGACAATCCAGCTTGTGCTCTGGTAATTTTAAATTTTTGGAAGGATTTAGAATTTTGGTGAAAAAAATCCTGGGACTGTCTTGATTTATTAAAAATGGAAACCATATTTATAAGAACACCCAGGGCTGGGGAGATAGCTCTCTGGCACAAGTTCCTGCCTGGCAGGTGCAAAGTCATGAGTTCAAACACCAGTCCCGCAAAAAAAAAAAAAAAAAAAAAAAAAAAAAAAAAAAAAAAAAAAAAAAAAAAAAAAAACAAAGAGGA